>BQMB01000151.1:0-277500 GCA_027943415.1 Closterium sp. NIES-67
TGCCCCTATATAGTCTAGGGGTGTGTCAAATGTAACTTATATAGTTACTGTAGGCTATACTGGATTGTGCCTTAGAGGGCACAACCCCTAGTCTATATTGTCAAACATGTGTAGTTGTTATGTTTGCATAGACTGTATAGGGTCACCTCTTAGAGGGTACAATACTGAGGTATATATATCTGTACTCTCCCACTAGTGATTACAATTGAGTTTCTCTCAGTCTGATATGGTATCACGCATAGGTAAGGATCCCCCCACCTACCGCTTCCGCTCGTTCCCTAGCTAGGCCCCGCCGCGCCTCCCCCCGACCCCCTGGGCCCCGTCGTGCCCCTAGCCCTGCCGCGCCGTTCCTGGGCCCCGTCGCGACCCCCTAGCCCCGTCGCAACCCCCCTAGCCCCGTTGCGACCCTCTTGCCCCGTCGCGACCCCCTGGGCCCCGTCGCGACCCTCTAGCCCCCGTCGCGACCCTCTAGCCCCGTCGCGACCCCCTGGGCCCTTCGTGCCCCTAGCCCTGCCGCGCCCCTCCTGGGCCCCGTCGCGGCCCCCCTAGCCGTGTTGTGACCCTCCCGGGCCCCGCTGCGCCCCTCGCCCTGTAGCGCCCCTCCTGGGCCCCGTAGCGCCCCTCCTGGGCCCCGTAGCGCCCCTCCTGGGCCCCGTCGCGCCCCTCCTGGGCCCCGTAGCGCCCCTTCTGGGCCCCGTAGCGCCCCTCCTGGGCCCTGTAGCCCCCCCTCCTGGGCGCCGTAGCGCCCCTCCTGGGCCCCGTAGCGCCCCTCCTGGGCCCCGTCACACCTTCAGGCCCCGTCGCGCCCTGCCCAGCCCCGTCGCACCCGCCCGGCCCCGTCGCACCCGCCCGGCCCCGTCGCACCCGCCCGGCCCCGTCGCACCCGCCTGGCCCCGTCGCACCCGCCCGGCCCCGGTGCGCCCTGCCCGGCCCCGTCGCACCCGCCCGGCCCCGTCGCACCCGCCCGGCCACGTCGCACCCGCCCGGCCCCGTTGCGCCTTGCCCGGCCCCGTCGCGCCCGCCCGGCCCCGTCGCACCCGCCCGGCCCCGTCGCACCCGCCCGGCCACGTCGCACCCGCCCGGCCCTGTTGCGCCCTGCCCGGCCCCGTCGCGCCCGCCCGGCCCCGTCGCACCCGCCCGGCCTCGTTGCACCCTGCCCGGCCCCGTCGCGCCCGCTCGGCCCCGTCGCGCTCTCCGGGCCCTGTCGCGCCTTGCCTCGCCCCGCGGTGCCCTGCCTGGCCCTGCCACGCCCGCCCGGCCCCGCCGCACCGGCCCGGCCTCTGCGCTCATCTCTGCCCCGGCCCCTGCATCCTCACTGGTACGGTTCCCCCCTCCCTGCACCGCCCTGCACCGCACTGCACTACCTTGCATTGCACTGCACCGCCCTGCACCGCCCTACATCGCACTGCACAGCACTGCACTGCCCTGCACCGCACTGCACTGCCCTGCTTTGCCCTGCACTGCACTGCACTGTACTACCCTGTCCTGCACTGCCCCTGATGGCGGCGGAGCTTCGTTTCGACGCTGAAGGCCAGCCTCTGGAGTTCGAGGCGTGGCTTGCCGACCTCCGGCGCCAACTCACTGGCCAGCGGCAGGATGGTGAACCGCTGTCCGCACACCTTGACGGTACGCTCCCCTGCCCAGACCCCCCTGCTGTTTTGCTCGCTGACTCCACACCCACTGAGCGCGAATCTACTGCTGCCACTGCCTGTGCGCGCTCTGTCTGGCTTTCTCGCGATGCTGTCGCTCAGCTTGCCATTAGCAACGCCCTTCCCCCGTCCGAGCGCCCTCGCTTTAGGTCCCTCACTACTGCTCAGGCTTACTTAGATGCTATCATCAAGCGCTATTCCACCCCTCCGGCTGCCTCGGTGGGTCGCCTGATCCTCCCGATGCTCTTTCCTGACCTTGCGTCTTTCCCCACTCTCTCTGACCTCGCTGCCCACCTGCGCTCGATAGATGACACCTGGCGCGCTGCTTGCACTGACGCACAGCTTAGAGCCCACCAGCCGCCCATTACCTCTACCCTTTACCTGCTTGCCACCCGCCTCCCTGACCGCCTTGCTGTCGCCCGCGACCGCTTCCTTAGCATTCACCCCGCAGACCTTACCCTCACTGACTTTGTAGACACCCTGACTGTGATTGAGACCCGCCACCGCTCCATCGCCCAGGCGAGTGGTACCGTGCCGGTCCCTATCTTTCAGGGTTGTGCCCCCGCTCAGTGTACCTTCTCCGACAGCTCTGCCGCTGTGGCTGAGACTGCTGCTGGAGCGCAGTTTCGTTCGGGGAAGGGCCGCCACCCCAAGGTTGGGCGCGGCGGAGGGGGCGGGGGTGCGGGAGGGGGTGGTTGTGGAGTCGGGTCGTCTGGTGCTGGAGCGGACGAGGGGACCCTGCCCAGTCCAGCTGAGCCGCCGCCTCTGCAGTCGCAGCAGCAGCAGCAGCCGCAGCAGCCGCCGCAGTCGCAGCAGCCGCAGCCTTCGCAGCAGCCGCAGCAGCCGCCGCAGACGAGGCAAACGAGTGTACTCCCGCCCGGGTGGCCCGGCGCTGGTGGTGGTCGGGCGCGTGGTGGTGTGCCGAGTGGTGGTTCTGGAGGCGTGTGACTACTCTTCGGGTTCTGTTACACCTAGCTGCTCAGCGTGACTACAAGCTTCACTCCCTTGACTTCTCCACTGCCTTCCTTCAGGGCAGCCTACACGAGCAGGTCTACTTGCGTCGCCCTTAGGGCTTTACTGGCACCTTCCCTCCTGGGACCCAGTGGCTCCTGCGGCGCCCCGTCTACGGCCTGCGCCAGGCTCCCCGTGAGTGGCACGACACTCTCCGTGCTACCCTTGCTGACCTGCAGTTCTTTCCGTCTTCCGCAGACCCCTCACTCTTCGTTCGTGCTGGCCAGACTCCGTTCTACATCCTTGTTTACGTCGACGACCTGGTCTTTGCCACAGCAGACAGGGACGCACTGGCCTCCGTGAAGGCAAAGCTGCTGAAGAGACACATGTGCACTGACCTTGGAGAACTGCGCCGCTACCTTGGCTTGCAGATCTCCAGGGACAGAGCATCGCGCACCATCACCCTCATTCAGTCACACTTGGTGCGCCAGGTCCTTCAGAGGTTCAGCCTTTAGTTCTCCGCTGCACAGCCCACCCCTCTGCCCGTAGACCACAGACTCTCCGCTCCAGTGTCTGCGGAGTCGGTAGAGCCCAGCGGCCCCTACGCAGAACTGGTGGGTTGCCTCATGTACCTGATGACTTGCACTCGCCCAGATCTCGCATACCCTCTCAGCATCCTGGCGCGCTTTGTGGCCACAGGCAGACACCGACCGCAGCACTGGTCTGCCGCTAAGAGGGTTTTGCGTTATCTTGCTAGTACATCGGGCATGGGGTTAGTGCTAGGAGGACGCAGGCCAGTGGTCCTAACTGGACACACCGACGCTTCGTGGGCAGACGACGCCGAGACACTCAGGTCTACCCAAGGCTACTGTTTCAGCCTTGGCTCAGGTGCCGTCTCGTGGAGAGCTACCCGCTCGTCGTCTGTTGCCCAGTCCTGCTGTGAGGCCGAGATCTACGCTGGTGCCATGGCGGCATAGGAGCTCCGCTGGCTGACCTTCTTGCTCACTGACTTACAGCGACGGAAAGTATTGTCCACATGTTTGTGACTTAGAGGAATTTTGCCATATTAGGGGGTCATGGACATTAAGACTTCATCTTCTGGTGTGCCTAGTGTATGTAGGTTGGGGTAAGGCTCCACGCCCATGCCTTACATCACACAAGTATAATGATGTTTACAACAAATACTAGAAAATATCAGTCTTGGTACATGTGGACAATTATTGCCAGGCGCAAGCAGCAAGTTACATCAACCCCAAACTAGTACCTAATCCACCGCCCTTTCGCCTTAGACACCGCCCTCACCCTCCTGGGCATGCTTTCCACCAGGTGGGTGCACACATCCGTCGGGATCTTCTCCCATTTCACCTGCACCCACTCCCAAAGGTCCAGCATGCCAGTGGGAGGCTTATAAGGCTTGGCCAGCTGCCTCTTGAGATGAGCCCATAAATGCTCCATTGGGTTGAGGTCGGGTGAGGAAGACGGCCACTCTAGCACCCCTGAATCTTACTCTCAAAGCAACTCCTATACGATACGCGACTTGTGCTTCGGGTCGTTGTCGTGCTGGAAGATAGTTTTTGAGGGTGTAAGCTGGTAAAGCTCAATCGTACTGTTGAGATCGTCCTGCAGTATACTCAGCGAGAGCAGTCCGTCCACCCTACCATATGTTTTGCTCATGAAACCCGCTCCCTTTTACGACATGCAGTTGTAAATTATCAAGCAACCGCCCCCGTGTTTGACGGTCTGCTTGATTTGGTGTCTTTGGAGGGCAGTCCCTTCGTGAACGCAGGCGTATGAGAGTCAGTCGGATGCAAGACGACCGATCTTGGTCTCATCCGCACAGATAACTCGCTTCTAGTCGTCAACTGTCCAGTCTGCGTGGGCACGCGCCCATTCCAGCCTATCGCGTATGTTTTTCCGAGAGTGTCGCGGTTTCTTGGGATGCTTGATTGCGACAAGTCGGCTCCCATTCAAAGCGTTACGCAATGTCTTAGGATGCAACGTGATGCCGTGCTGCTTCTCAACGATTTTCGCCACGTGAGCGGAGATTTCTGCCTCCTCGAGGGTAATCGACCGAACTATGCCGTGGCGAACTCTCTCTGTCACTAAGCGAGGGCGACCGGCTGAGGGCATCGTAGGACGCACGTCATCGCGACTAGACTCTACAATTGCCTTGATGGGCCGAACTCTTCCCTATGGCTAGCTGTTAGCGATTCAACGATTGCTCTACCCCCTCCGCAACAAGGGAATGATCTATGCGTAGAGCGCCTCATCTAACGGTTTCATGACGGCCTAATCATCGCAGCGGTCCTAGCCTATCTCCTGACTACTCGATAGTCGCGAGGGCAAGTAAGAAGAAATAGCGAGGTTAGGAAATAGATCTACTACGCTGCTTGGCCTAAACTGTCCGGATGCACCCACGCGGACAAAATCTCGTCCTCGGTAAAAAATCAACCCCTATAAAACTGAAACCAGCATCCGTCACATACAGTACAGTACTACTTTACATCCAACCCCGAAATTTGATTCGTAACTAAACAAAGAAGGCACCAAACCAGTACGAGAAATGTTTTAAGGCAATTATCCGGGCAATACTTTCCGTCGCTGTAGGTGAGCGGCCTAGCTCTGCCCCGGTCCTGTTCGCTGACAATAGGGCCATGATCCTCCTGTGTCAGGAGCCTCGACTCGAGGGCAGAGCGAAGCATATTCAGCTGCGGTACTTCCTCCTGCGTGAGCTACAGCAGCGACGCCAGGCTCGCGTAGTACACTTGGCCTCAGGTGCCAACACAGCTGATATCTTTACGAAGGCGCTTGCGCCTAAAGATCATCAGCGGCACTGTGTACAGCTTGGTCTAGTTCCTGTAGCCTCTCACTTGCTAGGGCCTTGACTTTGTACTGTCCTTTATATGTATACTCAGACTGGACTTGTGTCCTCTCCCAGTGGCTGGACTAGTAGTGCCGCCCTGGTCTCGTTCTTGCCTTGTCTGTACTCCTTCTGACTTGTCTTTTAGAACCTTGTCTCTGAGGTTGGACTAGTAGTGCCGCCCTGAGCTGCTTGTTCAGGACATTCCCCTATGCAGTCTAGGGGGTGTGTCAAACATGTGTAGTTGTTATGTTTGCATAGACTGTATAGGGTCACCTCTTAGAGGGTACAATACTTAGGTATATCTATCTGTACTTTCCCACTAGTGATTACAATTCAGTTTCTCTCAGTCTGATATATATACCCCTGTATCCTTCTATTCTACTCAACTACTCATTCTGATACAACCATCAAGAGGGCCCCCCTCTCTGCTATTTTGCCATGGGGTTTTAAGGCACAACCCTATATAGCCTACAAAAATGTACAATATATGTTTGACAGTGGTACAGCTGTGCGGCTGCAAAACTTGTAACATTGGTAAAGAATCTGTCTGTGAGAAGCATGTTAGTATTACGGTAACTTAGTAGCTTATTTTGCTGATTTCGTAGATTTTGTAGTCAGAATGATGCGATATGTATCAGAATTGGAATTGTGATTGATAGTAAAGTGCGAGTACACACAAATATACCTAAGTGTTGTACCCTCTAAGAGGTAACCCTATACAGTCTATACAAACATGTCAAATATAGATGTTTGACACACCCCCTAGACTGCATAGGGGAATACCCTAAACAAGCAGCTCAGGGCGGCACTACTAGTCCAGCCACTGGGAGAGGACACAAGTCCAGTCTGAGTATACATATAAAGGACAGTACAAGTCAAGGTCCTAGCAAGTGAGAAGCGACAGGAACTAGACCAAGCTGTACACAGTGCCGCTGATGATCTTTAGGCGCAAGCGCCTTTGTAAAGATATCAGCTGTGTTGGCACCTGAGGCCAAGTTTACTACGCGAGCCTGACGTCGCTGCTGTAGCTCACGCAGGAGGAAGTACCGCAGCTGAATGTGCTTCGCTCTGCCCTCGAGTCGAGGCTCCTGACACAGGAGGATCATGGCCCTGTTGTCAGCGAACAGGACCGGGGCAGAGCTAGGCCGCTCACCTAAGTCAGTGAGCAAGAAGGTCAGCCAGCGGAGCTCCTGTGCCGCCATGGCACCAGCGTAGATCTCAGCCTCACAGCTGGACTGTGCAACAGACGAGGAGCGAGTAGCTCTCCACGAGACGGCACCTGAGCCAAGGCTGAAGCAGTAGCCCTGGGTAGACCTGAGTGTCTCAGCGTCGTCTGCCCACGAAGCGTCTGTGTGTCCAGTAAGGACCACTGGCCTGCGTCCTCCAAGCACTAACCCCATGCCCGATGTACTAGCAAGATAACGCAGAACCCTCTTAGCGGCAGACCAGTGCTGCGGTCGGTGTCTGCCTGTGGCCACAAAGCGCGCCAGGATGCTGAGAGGGTATGCGAGATCTGGGCGAGTGCAAGTCATCAGGTACATGAGGCAACCCACCAGCTCTGCGTAGGGGCCGCTGGGCTCTACCAACTCCTCAGGTACTGGAGCGGAGAGTCTGTGGTCTACAGGTAGAGGGGTGGGCTGTGCAGAGGAGAACTGAAGGCTGAACCTCTGAAGGACCTGGCGCACCAAGTGTGACTGAGTCAGGGTGATGGTGCGCGCAGCTCTGTCCCTGGAGATCTGCAAGCCAAGGTACCGGCGCAGTTCTCCAAGGTCAGTGCATGTGTGTCTCTTCAGCAGCTCTGCCTTCACGGAGGCCAGTGCGTCCCTGTCTGCCGTGGCAAAGACCAGGTCGTCGACGTAAACACAAATGTAGAACGGAGTCTGGCCAGCACGAACGAAGAGTGAAGGGTCTGCGGAAGACGGAAAGAATTGCAGGTCAGCAAGGGTAGCACGGAGAGTGTCGTGCCACTCACGGGGAGCCTGGCGCAGGCCGTAGACGGGGCGCCGCAGGAGCCACTGGGTCCCAGGAGGGAAGGTGCCAGTAAAGCCCGGAGGGCGACGCAGGTAGACCTGCTCGTGTAGACTGCCCTGAAGGAAGGCAGTGGAGAAGTCGAGGGAGTGAAGCTCGTAGTCACGCTGAGCAGCTAGGTGTAACAGAACCCGAAGAGTAGTCATCTTCGGGGTCGGAGCGAAAGTCTGGAAGAAGTCCACCCCCTCGCGCTGACTGAAGCCTCTAGCCACATAGCGCGCCTTGAAGACAGGCGGCTCTCCAGGAGGGCGCTTCACCTTGAAGAGCCAGCGGCCATCGACTACGTTCACCCCAGGTGGGGGAACTGCGTCGATGAAGGTGCCGGTGGATCTCCAAGATGCCATCTCCTGCTCCATGGCAGCTATCCACTGCGAGGCCTAGGGTCCCGAAGTCGCCTCAGCGTAAGTGCGAGGGGTCGGGATGTCGAAAGCGTCTGGGTCACCCTCAGGGACTAGCAGCATGGAACAGAGATGGGGAGCAGCCTCGGAGAGGAAAGCAAGCTCGAACTAGCGGTCCTCCAGGACGTCACTGCCAAGGGCAGGAGCACCCCCGACAGATGGAGGACAGGCAGGGTCAGAGACCAGAGCGGTGGCGTTGTCAAGGCGGCGGGTAGAGGCGAAGTCAGCGACAGCAGCGACAAGAGCGGCAAGGCACGAGACCGGAACAGACGGGTCGGTAACGAGAGAGGCAAGGACCCGAGGAACGAGAGGACGAGCGGCACGAAGGTAGTCGGACAGCGGGGGGGGCGCAACAACAAGGGAGGATGGAGGAGGCGACGGGAGAAGGGGAGGACGAGACGCGAGGGAACGAAGCAACATAGGGTGGGAGCGCAAGACAGGCGAGGCAGGACGAGCACGGGAGGGGCGGTGAGACCAGACGTGCGACGGGGGAGTCGGGTCAGGAGACAGGGGAGGGGACACAGGAGGGGAACGAGGGGGGAGACGAGCCGGGGACGAGTCCGGCGGAGGGAAAACAGGGCCGTAGACAGGAAGAGGAGGAGACGGTCGGGGAGGAACCGACGCAGGGTCGGGGGACGGAAGGCCGAGCAGGCGAAGGGCGGACACCGGCGGGGACCGCTGCTGCGGCGGCACAACGGCGACACCTGGACCGCAAGCTGCTCCTCGGCGACCACAGGCACTCTCCACACCAGCACCCCTAGAGGGACCACCCCCAGGGCGACCGGGACGAGCACCCCCAGAGTCAGCGAACGGGGGCTGCGACGGCGGCGGCGGCGGCGGCGGAGGCGACGGCGGCGGCGGCGGCGGCGGCGACGACGACGGCTGCAGCAGCGGTAGTGGCGGTGGAGGAGGGGACTGGGGAGGGGACACCTGGGGAGGGGCGGCCGGCGAGAACTGCACAGGAGGGCCACCAGAGTCAGACGACTCCTCAACCGGGTCCACGGACGGAAGGGGGGTGACGTGGGACACACCAGAGGGGGCGAGACGTGGAGGAGGAGGAGGAGGGGCAGGGACTACCGGGGAAGGGGTGGCCAGGAACAGGGGGGGGGTAACCGGGGGACCACGGTGGGGAAAGCGGCGGTAGTAGGAGACAGACTCGTCAAAGGTGACGTCACGAGAGTGAAAGAAGCGGTGAGACGGCGGGTGGTAAAAGTGCCAGTCGGACGCGTCGAGGGGAAAACCGAGGAAGACGCAGGGAAGGGTGCGGGCAGTGAGCTTGTCCGTGCCGGAGGCACGGACGTGAGCAAGGCAGCCCCAGACGTGGAACGCAGACGCGTCACCAGGGGACCCAGTCCAAAGACGGGTCGGCGAAACCTGCGGCTGCTGAGGGTGCGGCCACAGGTTAAGCTGGTGAGAAGCGTAGCGCACAGCGAACGGCCACAGAAAATGGGGTGCAACGGCATGGATCATGGAGGTGCGAGCGACCTCCATGACCAAACCGATGCGTCGCTCAGCGACCCTATTCTGCTGTGGGGAGTCCGGTAGGGTGAACGTCTGGGTGATGCCCTCCGCACGACAAAAGCGACCAAGGACACCGGAGGCAAACTCGCCACCACGGTCTGAGTGAAGACGCACGACAGGGAGATTGCGGTGGACACGCGCAGAGACAAGCCAGGGGATGAGAGCGCCAGGCACATCGGCCTTGCGCTCCAGGGGAAAGACTGTGGTGTAACGAGTGAAGTCGTCGACAAGCACAAGGAAGTAGCGCTCTCGACGCGGCCCAGGGACGGGGGCGGGGCCCCAGACGTCCAGGTGCAGGGTCTGCAGCGGCGCGGCGGTAGGGTGGAACGAGGAGGAGTGAGGGGCACGGCGAAGCCGACCCTCGACATAAGGCGTGCAAGGTGGGCCTGGAGAGGAGGGAAACGCGGGGAGCGAACTTGGGAGACCAAGGACGAGACCGTGCTGAGACATGTCACGCAGACGCGAGAGCGCAGGGTGACCTAGGCGGTGGTGCCACAGGAGGGTCGGGTGAGTGAGGGAGCGACAGGAGCAGGCAGCAGCAACCTGGGTAGACGCAGCCACCTGAGGGGGCGCTCCAGCCGGGGGGGTCACGGTGTCCAGAGTGAACAGGCCGGACACCGGGTCCCGGGGGAACGTGGACAGGGGGGCACCAGTGGCGGCCTCGGTACAGACAGCATACCGCTCGTGACCAGGGAACGTAGTGGTGACGCCAAGGTCCTGGAGGCAGCCGACACCAACTAGGTTCCTGGAGAACGAGGGGATATGTAGACCTGTAAGAGAACCCGAAGGAACCGCCGGACAGGGAAGGGTGGTGGAACTGCGGGCGACGACCGGACCGCCGGAGGGTTCAGCAAGAGAAACGACAGCAGGAACAGGAAGCGGCGTCAGGGTGGTGGAGTCGCGGAAGAAACACCAAGAGGCGCGAGAGTCCAAGGTGAAGGAAAGCAAAGCCGAGGGGTCTGGCGACGGAACGACGGCGGAAGCACCAAGACTACACAAAGCAGGGGATCCTATCTAGAAGGGGGGAGAGTGTAAGGAATTAGTAATTCCTTACTGAGGCTTGCTACAGGGCGTACGACTCGAACAGTCCCGAACATCGCCAGGGTTCCAGACTTATCAGGTCGAGCCTCCTGGGCCTTACCGGACCTCGTTACGACACATCGAGGCCCTTCGATACTTTTCCCGAACCTTCCGATCCTACGTCCAGGATCACCCTAGGCTTTCTATATATTGTATTGTCTTTCATTTTATTGTCATTCACTCGTTCACAGTTTCGCCATTGCCCTCCGCGCTACTCAGCAGTCCCATTCATAACAATTGACATCTATACGTGTACCTGTATTTGGCATGTGAGTTCCAGCATGTTGCTGGTGTTGTTTACGAGAGACAGGTCACAGGGGGGTTGTTGTCAAGCATACATTCTAGGTGTACTATAGAAAAAGAATACTCATTAAATCAATCAGCCTTTGGCCTTTGTTTTGGCATTGGTAGTACCTCTACTGGCAACCACCCCCTTCCCTACTGGTCTACTCGTTTTGGCATCTAGAGGATTCTGTTGCACCGTCGCTTCAGGGCTTTCTCTTCCCGAAGCATTAACACTCGCTATCCCTGACCTGCTGCCATGTGCAGGCAGCTGGCTTTTCCCAGTACCTTCTACACTGCCAGCAGCACTTTGTTGCTTCAGCCCAGAATCTGCCATGCTTCCTTTGTCCTGGCCCTTCTGCACCTCTTGCTGCGTCGCCTTGTGCGGCTGCTGGTGCTGTGGTACTTGGTCTTTGCGCCCACTGGTCTCCATGGTTTCTTCCTTCCCACCTACTTTCACGTTTTTCCCACCTCTTACAGGGCCCTCTCTCCCACCTTTGCCCTGGGCTACACCTTTCCCTGCTGTTGCACTAGCAGCAATTTTTGCTGCACCACCCACTGCCTTCACTTTACTGCTTGCAGCGGACATCTCAACACTAGATCCCGCCTTGTGGGCTGTTGCTGTTGCTGACGCCTCTGCAGCCTGTCTCCCCTGTGCACTGCCACTGTCAGCCGCAGCTGCTTTCCCACCTTCAACTCTCCCTGATTGCCCTTCCTTCCCAGCTACCTTCATCCCCTGCCCCGTTGCTGCTTTACCACCTGTTACTCTTGCTGCTGTCTTGCTGCCTGCTGCTGCTGCTGCTGCTGCTGTGCCTGTGATGCTACGCACTGCAGGACTGCTGACTTTAGGAGTCAGAGCAGCACCCTTGCTTGCTGCCACTGCACTGCCTGAAGCAGCTCCAGCCTTTCCTCTGCCACCTGCTGCCTGCTTGCTACCCACCACCTCTGCCCTCTTGCCCCCCTTGCCACTGCTCACGTGCCCCTTGGCCCCCATATCCCCTTGAGCCCCGCCCCCTCCCTGCTTAGCTGGTACTGCCACCACCACCTCCTTCCCTGCACCTGCAGTGCGGCTGGCATTCCTTTGAATATCACCATGCTCACCTGGCACAGTCTTGCCCTTCCCTGACTGCCCCCCTGTGCTTCCTCCTGCCACCGCTGCACCCTGCTTCTTCACTCCTGAACCACCAGCCACTGTTCCCCTTCCTGCAGTTGCTGCTGATATTCCCACTCTGTGCTCACCCGAACCACCTGATGCTGCACCCGAACCACCTGATGCTGAACCCGAACCACCTGATGCTGCACCCGAACCACCTGATGCTGCACCCGAACCACCTGATGCTGCACCCGAACCACCTGATGCTGCACCCGAACCACCTGATGCTGCACCCGAACCACCTGATGCTGCACCCGAACCACCTGATGTTGCACCCGAACCACCTGATGCTGCACCCGAACCACCTGATGCTGCACCCGAACCACCTGATGCTGCACCCGAACCACCTGATGCTGCCCGCACCCCCGCCCCCTCCTCCGCCGCGCCCAGCCTTGGGGTGGCGACCCTTCCCCGAACGGACCTGCGCTGCAGCAGCAGTCTCAGCCACTGCGGCAGAGCCGTCGGAGAAGGTGCACTGAGCGGGGGCACAACCCTGAAAGATAGGGACTGGCACGACACTGCTCGCCTGGGCAATGGAGCGGTGACGGGTCTCTATCACAGTCAGGGTGTCTACAAAGTCAGTGAGGGTGAGGTCTGCGGGGTGAACGCTAAGAAAGCGGTCGCGGGCGACAGCAAGGCGGTCAGGGAGGCGGGTGGCAAGCAGGTAGAGGGTAGAGGTAATGGGCGGCTGGTGGGCTCTAAGCTGGGCGTCAGTGCAGGCAGCGCGCCAGGTCTCATCTATCGAGCGCAGGTGGGCAGCGAGGTCAGAGACAGTGGGGAAAGATGCAAGGTCAGGAAAGAGCATCGGAAGGATCAGGCGACCCACCGAGGCAGCCGGAGGGGTGGAATAGCGCTTGATCACAGCATCTAAGTATGCCTGAGCAGTAGTGAGGGACCTAAAGCGAGGACGCTCGGATGGGGGAAGGGCGTTGCTAATGGCAAGCTGGGCAACAGCATCGCGAGAAAGCCAGACAGAGCGCGCACGGGCAGTGGCAGCAGTAGCCTCACGCTCAGTGGGTGTGGGGTCAGCGGGCAGAATAGCAGGGGGGTCTGGGCAGGGGAGCGTACCCTCAAGGTGTGCGGAAAGCGGTTCACCATCCTGCCGCTGGCCAGTGAGTTGACGGCGGAGGTCGGCAAGCCACGCCTCGAACTCTAGGGGCTGACCTTCAGCGTCGAAGCGAAGCTCCGCCGCCATCAGGAACAGTCCAGTGCAGGGCAGGGCAGTGCAGTGCGGTGCAGTGCGGTGCACTGCGGTGCAGTGCGGTGGAGTGCGGTGCAGTGCGATGCAGTGCGGGACAGTGCGGTGCAGTGCGGTGCAGTGCGGTGCAGTGCGGTGTAGTGCGGTGTAGTGCGGTGCCAGGCAGTACAGTGTGGTGCGGGGCGGCACGGAGCAGGGCAGGGTGGGGGGGAACCGTACCAGTGAGGAGGACGGGGCCGGGGCTGGCCCGACGGGGCCGGGCGGCGGCGACGGGGCCGGGCTGGTGCGACAGGGCCGGGACGGGGCGACGGGGCCGAGCGGGCGCGACGGGGCCGGGCTGGGGCGACTGGGCCGGGCGAGTGCGGCAGGGCCGGGCCGGTGCGACGGGGCCGGGCGAGCGGGACGGCGGCCGGGCGGGTGCGACGGGGCCGGGCGGGGCCGACGGGGCCGGACGGCTGCGACGGGGCCAGGCAAGGGCGACGGGGCCAGGCGGCTGCGACGGGGCCAGGCGGCTGCGACAGGGCCGGGCGGGCGCGACGGGGCCGGGCGGGCGCGACGGGGCCGAGCGGGTGCGACGGCGCCGGGCGGGCGCGACGGGGCCGGGCGGCTGCGACGGCGCAGGGCAGGCGCGACGGGGCCGGACGGCTGCGACGGGGTCGGGCAGGGTGCGACGGGGCCTAGGAGGGGCGCTACAGGGCCCAGGGAGGGCGCGACGGGGGCCCAGGAGGGGCGCTACGGAGCCCAGGAGGGGCGCGACGAGGCCTGGGAGGGGCGCGACGGGGCCCGGGAGGGGCGCGACAGAGCCCAGGAGGGGCGCTACGGGGCCTGGGAGGAGCGCGACGAGGCCCAGGAGGGGCGCTAGGGGGGCCTGGGAGGAGCGCGACGGGGCCTGGGAGGGGCGCGACGGGGCCTGGGAGGGGCGTTACAGGGCCCAGGAGGGGCGCGACGGGGCGCTACGGGGCCTGGGAGGAGCGCGACGGGGCCTGGGAGGGACGCGACGGGGCCGGGGAGGGGCGTTACAGGGCCCAGGAGGGGCGCTACGAAGCCCAGGAGGGGCGCGACGAGGCCCAGGAGGGGCGCTACGGGGCCCAGGAGGGGCGCGACGGGGCGCTACGAGGCCTGGGAGGAGCGCGACGGGGCCCAGGAGGGGCGCTAGGGGGCCTGGGAGGAGCGCGACTGGGCCTGGGAGGGGCGCGACGGGGCCTGGGAGGAGCGTTACAGGGTCCAGGAGGGGCGCTACGAAGCCCAGGAGGGGCGCGACGAGGCCCAGGAGGGGCGCTACGGGGCCCAGGAGGGGCGCGACAGGGCGCTACGGGGCCTGGGAGGAGCGCGACGGGGCCCAGGAGGGGCGCTAGGGGGCATGAGCGGAAGCGGTAGGTGGGGGGGATCCTACCTACGCGTGATACCATATCAGAATTGGAATTGTGATTGATAGTAAAGTGAGAGTACACACAAATATACCTAAGTGTTGTACCCTCTAAGAGGTAACCCTATACAGTCTATACAAACATGACAAATATAGATGTTTGACAATATGATGTTATGCTTAGTTTGGAGTAGATTATGGAATAGATCAGCGGAATGCTTAATGTTTTGGCTAGATCAGCGTGATTTTTTCGGTAACCCTGATGGGAAAGCCAGCTTTCGCAATCCAGGACTGATGAATTAGCCTTTTTTTTTCTTTTTTTTTTTCAAGACTGATGGAAAGTTTTTCTTTTTGAGTACGACACTGAGCAATCAGGGTACCTTAAAACCAACCGTGGGGCCTGCGCGAGTCTTCATAACTTTATAGTCAATTTTGAGCAAAACCCTTTTAAGTGTAGCGTGTGACGTAAGAGCTACACCTAAGTTCGGAAATGATGCCTTTTTCCGATCTCTGGGGATACTTTTCACCAAGCTGAGAAGAGTTGCCTTGGATGCTGCTTTGGCGGCGAGCTGGATTCCTCATCATAGCCGCCAGAGGACTTATAGATGGAGCGAGTGTCCATTCTCCCCACCCAGATGGCGGCCATGGCAGCTGGCATCCATTCGACCCGTGGCCTTCCTCCATGCGGCTACTCGATTGATAGTGATCCTGTCGACCTAGCTGCAGGCACCTCGCCAAGTCGCATCGGAACGCCTCGCCACCGAAGCGTCTTGAAGGTTTCCCTAGCATCCGGTCCTATGGTCTCGAAGTCTATCGTCGTGAGAGCTTCAAATCAAGCCGCCACGCAAGCGCAGCCATCATGGTCCACGGCAGATTCCGCCGCACTCTACAAGGTCGAAGGCTGGGGAGCATCATATTTCGCCGTGAATGAGAAGGGTCATGTTGTTGTTTCACCAGACGCATCAGATGACGGTAAACTTTGGCATATTATGAGCGATCAGTGCTGTTTCTTCAACCTGCATAACAAATCTCGCGGTGTGACTTGCAGGTGCGGAAACCATTGACCTTTTTGAGCTGGTGGATTCTCTTAAGCGTAGAAATGTCCAGCTGCCAATGGTTATTCGGTTTCCCGATATTATCCAAAACCGAATGCAAGAGCTTCAAAACTGCTTTGATGCGGCCATCGTTCGGTTCGGCTATGAGGTGGGCGACTGATTCTTGCAGTGTTATACTAACTTCAGGTTAAGGAGACTCAATGTCCGCTGTAGTCGCCTGTGATGGCTCTAGTCCTTCAGTACTCACAGGTGAATTGGCACGTGTTTCAGGGGGCATTTCAAGGCGTTTTCCCAGTGAAATGCAATCAGGATCGCCGCCTGCTAGAGGATATTGTTGAGTATGGCCGGCCGATCAAGTTTGGCCTGGAGGCTGGTTCGAAGCCAGAGCTACTTATTGCGATGTCACAGCTCAAGAACAACGATGGCGCAATCCTAGTCTGCAATGGCTACAAGGTAGCGTGGTGTGTGTTGTCTGCGCACCGTTTGTGCTCTTTTACCAGTTCCTAATTGAGGTGGAAATCAATTTTTGAGCATTATACACATTGTTTGACCTTGGCAGGATCAAGAATACATCGAGAATGCGCTTGTTGCAAGGAAACTTGGGATCAACTCAATTATTGTTCTTGAACAGGTCAAAATCGTTTGCATTCTCCCTTCTCTGTTAGTTTGTTGCATCCTGATCCCCTTTTGACATCAGTATTGGTGAATTAGCAGATGCAAGAACTTCCATTGGTTCTGGAAGCAAGCAAACGGCTGGATGCACGCCCTGTGATTGGAGTCAGGGCCAAGCTAAGCACACGGCATGATGGTCACTGGGGTGAAACGTCTGGCGACCGTGCAAAGTTTGGTCTTAGCATCAACGAGATTGTGAGGGTTGTTAAAACTCTCAGAGAGGTATGAGATAATTTATTATGCCGGTCCTATTGTCTAACATACGAGTGTGCTTCTGAAGGAAGCATCATGTCTGCTTGTTGTTATGTTTGCAGCATGAGATGCTAGACTGCCTTCAACTCCTTCACTTTCACATTGGATCACAAATTCCAACAATCTCCCTGATCAAGGAAGCCATGCGAGAAGGCAGTCACCTATACTGTGAACTTGCATTGATGGGTGCGAAGATGGTATGCCTTTGTAACACACGTGTAACAAGGTTTCTGTACGTCTTGGGAGTCCTGGCAGTGTGCTCATATTCTCCGAGCAATATGCAGGGATTCATTGATGTTGGAGGTGGTCTTGGTATTGACTACGACGGATCAAGAAGCTCTTCTGTTGCTTCAACAAATTACACCATGCAGGTATTTGATTTGTATGCTGAGGTGTGTGTTTCTGTAGCTGTTCCATGTCTGATCTGTTTGTGTTTCTTGTGTCTGTCCAGAACTATGCCAACGATGTGGTGGCTGCAGTTGTTGACGCCTGTTTGCTGAAAGGAGTCAGGCAACCAATAATCTCGACTGAAAGTGGCAGGGCTTTGGCGTCTCACCAGTCAGTTCTTGTGTTTGATGTCCTCAGCGCAAACACCTTTGACGAGATTGACGCCCTTCAGAACTTCCAGATACTTAGTAAGGATTCAACAGACGACGGTCACGTCGTGCTCCCAGAGCAATTCCCAGCAGGGGACAAGCCAAAGCCCAGGAAGGCAAGGCACGGAAGGCTGGAAAATGGGGCAGGGATATATCTTCTACGCACATTTCGAGAGGTTCTCGAAACATTGGATGAGTCCAATTTCCAGGAGGCCTATCATGATGCCAAGCAATTCAAGTCAGAGGCTACAGCCTTGTTCAAGCTCGGATGTCTGACGCTCGAGCAGAGGGCACAGGCTGACTCACTGTACCAGGTACTTAATCAGCACTTAACCCTGATGTAGCTCACTGCTGACGCTGTCTTTGCCTCAATCACAAATTTTCACAAGGTGGTAAAGTATCCCCCTTCTCCCCTCCCCACTCGCGTTCTCCCTCCTTTGCGCCCGCTCTATGTCTCTCATCACTTGCATCTTCTATCTTAACCTGAACAGGTCATCTGCCATGAGGTGCTTCGCTTCGCTCGAGAAACTGGGGAGATGGCAGACGATGCTGAGACCCTTCGACGATCGTTTGCAGCGATCTACCATGTGAACCTTTCAGTCTTCCGCTCTGTCCCTGATTCGTGGGCTATCAGCCAGGTCTTCCCCATCATGCCCATTCACCGACTGGATGAAGAGCCTGCAGTTCAGGCGACTCTTGCTGACCTAACATGCGATAGCGATGGAAAGATTGACCACTTCCCTGGCTACCCCAATGAAACAGGGAAGGTTATTACTGTTCATGAGCTGGGGGAGAATCGGCCTTATTACCTTGGGCTCTTCCTTGCAGGAACCTATCAGGTACTTTTCATCCTCCCGATTCAGCTCGACCTTTCATCCTCCACCCCGATCTTCCACCTTCGTCTGTCCCTTTTCACACTCCTTTGCTCCCATTACTCCTACGCATTCACATGAGGTTTGCCTCCTGGTTTCCCTGCTTTCTCTTTCCTCACAATACGTCGACTGTGTAACATGCAGGAGGTGATGGGAAGCTCCCACAACCTATTTGGAACCACCAATGTGGTGTACGTCCGTGCAAGGCCGAAATCCCCCGACAAGGCTCCAAACGGTATCCAGTCGAAGCCCAATGGCAAGCTGATTTTTCACAGGGGAGGATACAGCATTGAGCACGTGGTACCTGGCCAGACCACAGACCAAGTGCTTCGTACAGTTCAGGTATGTCTAAGGAGCTGCAGTGGCCATGCTCTAAAACAATTTGACGCTGGTCTGATCCTTCATGCATTGTTATTTTGTATGCAGCATGATGCGGGTGACATGATGGAGGATCTTCGCAACATAGCTGAGGAAGCTGTGGCTGAAGGCACGCTATCCCTTGAAGAGGCACAGACACTGCTGCACAATCTGAAGCGAACTATGCACTCGTACACATATTTGTCAAGCTAACCAGTCCAAATGGTGCAAATTGTTGTGATAAAATCATAGGAAGTAGTTCTGATGGATATTGTCGAGATATACTCAACCTAGCATCCGTAGAATGACGTCAGCAAATAGAGCTCGTCTGGATGATTACGCCGGCCGGCTGTTTCAATCACGCAAACAGTTGCGCCCCTTTCAGTAGCGATTAGAGCGCTTAGCAGGGCCTAATATTCGTTTAGAGGTACCCTGATCAATCAGCCATCCCCACCTACATTCCCCTGATGTGTTAGTGTTGATTGTTAAAAAAAAAAAGTTTCTTCACTGCTAGAAGGGAAAAAAACTCTGATCATTCAGTGTTGTTGGGCTGAGAAAAGCCCTTAGGACCTTTCCAGAGACTAAGTCCCACTTGTACAAGGTTTGAGTAGTGCAGCGGAAGTATTGAGTAGTTGAACCCTTGCACTAGTACGTGAGAGCAAGTGATTGATTAAAAGAAACAAGCATATAGTAATATATAGAAAATGGGAAAGTAAAGCAGTTGCAGAATACAGTTGAAGGAACGGTTATCGAGTCGCACAGCGACTCGATTGTCGGTTCGGTTACCACCCTTGCAGTTGTTGTAACGGTCAGTCGCAACCTCCGGTTGCGACCCTTCGAGTCCTTTTCGTCCTTTCGTGTTCTTTCGTCCATCTCCTCGTGTAACCTCCGTTGACTCGCGTACCCGTTACGACTTTCCTCGAGTGTAGTGTTACACTTCAGAAACGCTAAAGTCCTCGAGATATTTCCAACACTCCCCTTCGTTTCTGGAGTGCTGACGTGTCCGGATTCGGTGACGTTTATCTGCCCAGTCAGCAGCATGCAGTAATCAAACTTTGCCTTCTTTGGTTGCAGTGCAGAGAGCGATATATCCCGCTTCAGCCGAAGATAGCGCGATTAATTCCTGCTTGCTCGATTGCCAGGAGATAGTCCCGATAGGTTCTAGTCGGTAGATGTAGCCCGTTCTGGAGCGACGGTTCTCCCTATCTCCCGCATGGTCGGCGTCGACACAGCCGAATAGTTGTACGGACGATGTTGTTACTTTGCTGTAGGTAAGTCCAGCCGTCGGTATAGAGACGAAGTAGAGCAGTGCCCGATTTAGTTCCTCGAGATCCTCTTGCTCCGGCTGCTTCAGGTGTGTCGCCAGTTGGCTTGCTCTGTAGGATAGGTCCGGTCGGCAGGTTACTGCTGCGAACAGTAGACAGCCGAGCTTCTATTGATATTCCTGGATTTGCTTCCCGGGGAGTTTTGCGGAGGTGTCGCTGTTCTTCCCGTAGCGGTAGGGAGTTGCGACTGCGACTGGCGTTAGGTCGAATTTCTTCGCGACAACGCCTGCGTATTTTCCGGCGTGTAGGTAGAGCGCTGAGTCGTCTTCGACGATGTTTAGACCCAGGTATTGGCTCACGGTGTCTGACACCGTGAGTGTTAAATCCCTCCTCAGCTCCCCTTCGAACCAGGTGGTGACGTCGGTAGTGGAGCCGACATAGAGTAGATCATTGACGTAGACGATGAGTAGGACGAAATCCCCCCCCTTCTGTAGTCGGTACATGCCTTGATCGTGCGGCAGTTGCAAAAAACCGATCCTGACGAGGCGGTCGAGGAGGTGCTGCTGCCAGAGCCGCGGGGCTTGTTTAATTCCGTAGAGGAATTTCACCAGCTGGCACACCTTTGTGGGATCGTCGATGAATCCGTGGAGCTGTTCAACGAAGATTTCGGCGTCCACAGGTGCATACAGGAAGGCGTTGGCGACATCGATCTGGCGCAGTGGTACCTTTTTCGTGGCCGCGACGGCGAGCAAAATGCGCAGGGAACTGTGTCGGGAAACCGTGGCGAATGTCTCCACGTAGTCGGTTCCATATCGCTGGTCGAATCCTCGTACGATCCAGCGAGCTTTGAAGCGGTCGATGGAGCCATCCGCATTGGTCTTGATGCGGTACACCCATTTCCCCGAGAGCACATTTTTCCCGTTGGTTTTTGTCGTAGATACCAGCTTCCACGTATTTCGGTCTTGTAGGGCCTTCAATTCCTTTTCCATTGTTTCCTTCCATTTTGCCTTGTGTTCCCCCCCTCGAGCCTGCGACAGAGTCGATGGCTCGCGTGGTGACGGCGGTGGCGGGCTCTGGACGGCGACCCATAGTCCAAGTATCTGCAGGCCCGTGGGTGTGTGTCGAGGGGAATTGGTATTCTCGGGATAAGCTGCTTCGTCACC
Organism: Closterium sp. NIES-67; assembly: GCA_027943415.1. NCBI lineage: Eukaryota > Viridiplantae > Streptophyta > Zygnematophyceae > Desmidiales > Closteriaceae > Closterium > Closterium sp. NIES-67. The sequence goes on from BQMB01000151.1 coordinate 20,722, forward strand.
GTCTTCGGGATCAGGTAGGAAATTTGGTCCGATGCGTTCAGAGACATTTGTGTCGACCGGTTGAGGTGTAGCGTAACCCTGGTCTGCGAAGTGGTAATAGGTGTCGAGGTTGTTACTATCGAGAGGATTGTCGTCGTCGAGTGGAACGGGCACGGAGCAGTAAGGGAGTGGTCCGGCAGCTTCCGAGGCTTCAGGTACGTTTTCTTCTGCTGCGTCAGCTTCGGCAGCAAGGTCGGCGAAGGACCGATGGCCCTCGAAGCCGTCGGTGGGGTCGTCTGTGTTGGCGATGTTGACCAGGTAATGTTGCAGCGTCAGTTGCTTGTAGAAAATCTCATCACGTGAGGCCACGGTGGTTTTGTCCTGAATGTCGAGAAGTTTCCATGCTTGGAAATGTTTTGCGATGCCGAGGTGTAGTCCCCACCATGCTCGTTGAGAGAATCGACCTGCTCGGGCTGTGTGGGGTCTGTACTGTACCATGTAGTTGATGATGTTTGGTGTGTCTTGTGCAGATGTAGAGGAGCGGCTTGGCGGATTTTCTTGAGTGGATGCGACTTGCGGATCTGCTGGACGATAAACTCAAGGGCGCGTGCAATTAACCTTGGAGTGCCCGGACGTCTGACAGTTCTGACAGAACGATGGCACGATGGTGAGTCCTCTGGTGTCATGTCGGTTGTGCTTATCACGTCGGTTGTTGTTGTTGTCGTTTCTTCGTTGAGTATAGAAGACTAACGGCTGCTGCTTGTTTCTTGGTTGTCGTTCTTCAAACGGATCCATCTCCTGTTGTTCAGCATGAAGCTGAGGTGCATTTCGGAAATTCGTCCGTAGGCGCGAAGAAGCGAGCGGGTGGTTCTCCATTCTGGTCCGAGCCCGGCGAGGACAAGTGTGACGAAGCTTTCTTCAGTGATTCTACCTCCGCACCGAAGCAGGCGGTCGCAGAGTGTCTGACAACGACTCATATACTGCATCGCGTTTTCCTCGGTCGTCATTTGTATTGTGGTCAACTGCTGCATGAGTCTGCTTTGTGTTATGCTGTCGTTTGCTTGATAGAGGCACTTCAGATGATGCCAGGCGAGTTCCGCGGAGTTTCCGTAGCTCCGATACGTTCTGATGCTCTGTTGCTCTTGTGGTGACAAATTTCGCAGGAGAACTGTGTACGCCAGCAGTGACTGATAAGTGAAGATTTCCTGCTCCTTTGAAGTGCCATTGCTTGGGAATGGCAGGGACCCGTTGAAGTATCCTAGGAGGTGCGCGGCCTCCATCAGCAGCTCGAACTCAAATCTCCAGGTAAAGAAGTCGTGCCCGTTGAATGGTGAAGATGTCTGCAGTTTGATCACATGTGAAAACTGCGCCTGGAGACTCAATATCTCGTTTGGTGTCTGTTGTGATGCAGCTGCTGTCGGTTGAGCATAGGGCGGATGGAATTCGAACGTCCCCGGCGAAGAGTGATAAGGCGCAAAGTTAGGGGCCTGATTGTGTCGCCTGAATGATGAGTTGTTGAGGCTTATTGGTGCTAATCCCATGTTCCCCCCGTTGCTCTGTGTTGAATGCACAGGTGTCCTCGTCTGCTGCTGTTGGTCAAAATGCGACATGAAGCTGAAGAACCTTTCCATAAGGTTCGGGTCCATGCTTGAAGAGGGTGAAGGGGTCACCATTTCTGGTACCCTCCCTGTTGTTTCTTGAGCAGCGCCGGTCTCAGTTTGTAGTCCTGAACTGTGTAGTCCAGAGTTGCCGGGTTGAGTGTCTTGGGCGTTGGGTGAGCCCGTAGAAGACTTCTTGCCCTTGTTGTCCATGACTTGTAATGGATGAATCTCTTGATGTGCTTGACTGTAGATGGAGCGTAGTTGCTAGGAGTTTGGTCTCTGACCAGCTCTCATACCATGTTGGGCTGAGAAACTAAGTCCCACTTGTACAAGGTTTGAGTAGTGCAGCGGAAGTATTGAGTAGTTGAACCCTTGCACTAGTATGTGAGAGCAAGTGATTGATTAAAAGAAACAAGCATACAGTAATATATAGAAAATGGGAAAGTAAAGCAGTCGTAGAATACAGTTGAGGGAACAGTTATCGAGTCGCACAGCGACTCGATTGTCGGTTCGGTTACCACCCTTGCAGTTGTAACGGTCAGTTGCAACCTTCGGTTGCTACCCTTCGAGTCCTTTTCGTCCTTTCGTGTTCTTTCGTCCAACCTCGTCGTGTAACCTCCGTTGTCTCGCGTACCCGTTACGACTTTCCTCGAGTGTAGTGTTACACTTCAGAAACGCTCAAGTCCTCGAGATATTTCCAACAAGTGTTTGCTCAGAAAACTACGCTGAGGTGAAAAAAACACAATTTAAAAACCACAATTACACATCGTCGACAGGGCACTCCATGGCTGCTGCTGCTGTCTCTTCCTGCTCTCCCTCAGCATTCACATCCTCGTCCACGTTCTCTTTTCCCTTCTTGCTCGGCGTGCTCACTTTAACAGTGCCGAAGGGGCGCCTCTTCTTATACGCCCACCAAATCTGTACTACAGCGTCCCAATCCGGCGCGTAGTCTAACAGGGACAAGCACATGAGATCACCTAGCCTAGTGTCATTCAGGCTATTCCTCAGCCAGATCTAAATCATGTTCTGGCAGGAGAATCCGCGTTCACACTCAACGGTGCTCAAAGGCAGCACCGCCACAGCCACCCACAGACCCACAAGGTTGGGATACTGGTCCTTCAAGGCAGCGGTCTTCAGCACAAATGACAGGGCAGCATGAAACTTCTTGTCACTCTTCGGGAGACGAGCAAGCATGGGGGCGAAGTGTCGCAACTCTTTTATCGCCTTGCGTTTGTCAATGCCTGAAACACATTTAGACACGGACGATTAGGGATGGTTAGTTTGTTACAAGGCTGGAAAGATGAGAAAACAAGCCACGAACGAATGCATAAGGCAATAGGTTAAAACAAGCATTGCACCTGGCAGAATTTCGTCGGCATCCTCCGTGCGATACATAGTGACGAGTGACTGGAACCGCTCGACACACTGAGCCAGCCTCGCTTCCCGCTCCCATTTCTCTGGCCACTGGTCGGCGGAGAAAAGGCGAACGCCGCTCAAGGAATCCAGATCTCCAAGACGCTCCTGCAGGTTCCTGGCCATGTCTTCGGCAACCTCGGCGCACACGTCGACGCAGGCATTGTGTGTCCCCCGTCCTGGGTAGTCGTCCAGTTCGTTAAAATGAAGACTTAAAGTGAAGCGAGCAGGGCGGCCATCAGAATCCGCGCCCTCAACGATGACGTTGGGCGAACCGCCCGGGCCGTGACGGGTGATGAATTGCACAAGCCGGGTCTTCTCGCCGCCTCCGAAGTCGTCGCTGCAGTCGATGTACAGCGACGGAACAATTTGTCCACAAAATGGCACTGTTTAGCAAGTTCGTGATGTTTTGACAAGTAAAAATTTTAATTATTTGCTATCTGGAGCATGTGGACATTATGCATAAACTACTGATGCACCTCTAGATATTACAAACTCGAGCCAATATCGAATTGCCAATAGCGAGTACAAGCTTTAAGGCTCGATGGTCAATGTGGACAATTACTACCCGAGTAGAGACTAGATCTGTTTCCGTCGAGCATTCTTTGCACAAGCTAGCAAAGTCGCTCAGACTTTCGCTAGTGCATGCCCCTTACCCCGTGATCCTCCAGTAACCACGCGATCGCGTACTTCGCGTCAGAGATACCAGATCATGAGCCTCTGTCGCCCAGGGTCTGAGTTTTCGATAGATTGCACGTACGCTAGGAATAGGGCAGAGAATCGAAGAAAAAAACACTCTGAAGGCTAGTCACAGCAGTAGTCGTCTAGCGGCTAGGCCAAATGTCCACTCTTCATGTCGACCGCGACTGCTCTCAGCGTGACACATGCGCACTTTCGTGCAAACCGTCATGTTAGGTGCTGCGCTGACAAGCATTGAGGTTGCATAACCACTAGAATCGAATCACGTTGTTAAGGTCCACCCTCACACTATACGAAATGCCCTCAAGGTGACTAGGTTAGTCGCTGTACAGATATTGCGCAAGCCTCGACTATCAGCTCGCAACATCCACGACTATACCGAATTTCGCCAGAGCCCACCTAGACTGGACTCTGGACGACTGGAAGCGGATGATCAGGTCGAACAAGACTTAGATCACTCGATATAGCTCGGATAGCCACCCCTTCGCATGGATTCACGAAGGCGCTGCTCTCCAGGGGCATCATGTGAAGTAGACTGTGAAGCATGGAGGTGGGCCAGTCATGGTTTGAGTCTATATAATGTCTGATGTGACTAGTTACATGTGCAGGATTGATGGCCACACAGATGGCCAACTCTATCACAGCATATTGCAGGACGAGGTTGCTCAAACTCTTGATTTAGATTATTTGACCGTCTCTGGCATGACGTTCCAGTACACTGTACGACCCCAAACCCAAGTGCAGGATCATTCAGGAGTGGCTAGCTGAGCAAGCTTTCGCGGTCCTACAATGACCCTATTCCTCCCCCGACCCCAATTCCATCGAGCAGCTCGCCAAGCATGAGCAACCCCCCACATGCATGCTGCAAACTTGAGAGCAGGTGCACGAGGCATGGGACAGCATTGGGGCTGGTGTGTGCAAGGCTGTGATAGACAGTATGCATAGGAGGATCACAGCAGGAAGTAGGGCTAAGGGGAGATGGACTCGGTATCGATATCGATAATTTCAACTGTCGCTCATTCCGGGAACATTCTGTCCGAGTGTACCGCTTGTGATCTTCGTTGTGCTATGTTCTGTTCTGGTGTGTTTTTTTACAAAATGTCATTTGTCACACAAGCCTACAACACTGGCAACTAGAACCTTAAAACCAAGAAATATTAAAGCTGATCATTTTCTCAAGGGCTCTGATTTTGTCCAGTTAATGGCCAACATGTGGACAGATTGTTCCGTCGCTGTACCGGCTCTCGATGAGGCCGGTTGTGTGCACGATCTGCTGCTGGACACTCGTGTAGTCCAGCTGTACGGATAGAGATGGGGAGATGGTTGAGTAGAGGAGGCAAGAGCACACGGTAGGCTGAAGCACAAGTACTAACCTCACGCTGCTGAAAGGTCTTGTTCAAGATGTTCAACTGCTCAAGAACATCAGCCAGAAAGTTCAGGAAGAACCAGAAGCGGTAACTAGTGGCGATGGCGTATAACTTGGGGTTGCGGACACGGAACTCATACATATGACGACCACAGCAGGGAGAACAGCAAGAAGATGAAGGATAGCCTCACCGCGTGAAAGCCACCTGATGGCGTGAATACCCTTGAGCTCTAGGTTGGTTGAGGTGAAGAGCTCCTGAAGGTCGAGGAAGCGCTGACGCCAAGGCCCCGATCGCCCAAGAAGCTCGGCAAGCTGGCGGATGAGATCATCCACCATGGAGAGTGCAGGGATGTTCTCCGCTGCCGCCTTGACAGCTAGTGCCTCCCTACATACACAAAAGAACAAAAAGTGTAAGTATCGGTACATATATACAGTGCGCACAAACATGCATGGAAAAAACCAAACTAATTACCGATGTGCGATGTAGTGGCACGACACCACGTGGGGGATGTGAACGCGCAAGCGCGCTATAAGCCCCCCCTTAGCACCCATCATCACAGCAGCTCCGTCGGTGCTGATGCCTGAAATCCGACGGAGGTCAACCCCAATGGCACGGATGTGGGAGAGGAGGAGGGCAAGAAGCGATGCGGCATCAGCCTTCTCGACTGTCAGCAATGTGAGGAACTCAGTCACAAGTCTCTCTTGGCGGATGAACGTGGCAAACACGATCATGTGTTTGCCACGACAGCGGTCGGTGCTTTCGTCAAGGCTCAGGCCGATGAAGGGGCTTGTAAGAAGATGCTCAAGCTGAGTGGTTTGGAGCCAGGTTGCCATAGCTTGAGTAAACTGTCCAAAGCCATACCTGTAAAACAAGAGGCAAGAGTTCAAGCATTAGGGTCGAAATGAAATGACATCGATAACAAGAGAGCGATTCGTAGAAACAGATGACGGATCCCTAGAGTAATACGGTGTAGCGAAACACGGAAGGTAAATGGGTGCTTACGAGTTGTAATACGGCCCGTATCCCTTCTCAGGGAAGCCCCTCATCTTGCGTTCCGCCAAGTAGCAGATGAGATTGATCCAGGTCTCCATCGGCTCATTGCAGCGGCTGCTGAAGTGGAGCGCATCGCAGAGTGCAGTGACGTGCAGCTTCTCCAAGTCCTCTGCCAGCGGGTGCAGGTCGATCCTCTGCTGTTTCGTCGCCATCTGCAGCAGATCGTGTTGCTTCTTCTCGGCAAGTTGATGGCGAGTCGTAGCAGCATGTCGCTTGAAGGCTTGGACTTGCGCATCGGTTGCCCCTTTGCCACGCCTGCTTGTTTTGCCCTTCAAGCCTGCATGCTCGGTACAAAGACTGCACCTGAAGGCGGGCATGCCACTGTCAGTCTTTGTAAAAAGGAGCCAAGGGTATGAGCTTGACCAGCGTGAATTATACTTGTCTAGGGCCTCGCCGTATTGCTGATCAATAGTCAAGTGCCTCTTACCGCCAGCCTTTCGTGGGAGGTCATCTTCAGCACCTTCGTCCTCGGACTCGGAAGACGAGGGCGGGTCGGGCAGATTCACAGGTGGCGCGAAGGGGAGTCGTGATTGCTGGTACTTTCCTAAGCGCTTCAATGGGGTAGGCTCGGGCAGTCGATCGTCAACAGCAGAAGCGTCATGTTGTGCAGCAGTCAATCCCGACGGCCCAGCGATAGGCGGGACAGCAACGTGCCTTCTGGCTCCCCGAGTTCCCTCAGGCAGCGATGTTGGCTCGTGCTCGGCAGGTCTGGGCGACGGGCCTTGAATACTGCCTAAAGAAGCAAGGAGTAAGTCTAGGCCTGTGCGCATGTCGCCTTCTAGGATGTGGCAATCATCGTCCTCAGTGGCGAGCTCGTTATCACCACCTGATTCTGCCATCACGAGCCACGGCAGAATCAAGCGTGATCAAATTAGTGGCGTAGCGGTTCTCTGGCAACGCAGAAACAATTCTGGAAGAGGAACAAACGAGACTGGTGAGGGGTGGGACGGTGGTGGTAACGAGCTCGGGAGGGAAACTGTGATGGGCTGCTTTCATAAAACAGGCGAGGCAGAACCTTCGTTCAAGGGGTCCCACGAACACGGCGCGCACACCTTGCCCAACATGCATGGCAAGGTGGGTGATGCGCAGTTCAGGACAGGCAGGTGGGTGGTCGTTGACATCCTGTCCCTGCCGTGCTGTTACATCATAACGCGCTGTGCTGCCTCCTCCGAATAGCTGGGATTGGACCTCATGTCGAGATTTTGGTCAAGTGCCAATGGGAGAATTCAGTCACCCATGTGCTGGCACCAGCGGGAGTGGAAAAATTGTCAAGTGCCAATCAGAACAGTCTGTCACCGAACAGAACAGACTGTTTCTGCAGGGCCGCCACCGGGCGGCGCGGTGGGCAAACTAACGTGATTGATGGGAGCCTCCCCAGTCAGGTACCGGTAATTTCGGGGGAGAGGGAAACACACTATACTCAGTTTCAGCATTCCCCCCTAGAGTCACGCTGTTTCGTCAGCCTACATGTACAAAGAATCGCTGAAAAATCAGTATACGTTACGAAACAAAGGCTAATCTTTCAGTGTTATAAAAAAAAGGCTGAGTGATCAGTGTGTACCCTAAAAAAAAGTATGAAAAAACCCTGAATCGGCGTAAAAAGGCTGATATCTAGGGCCCTGGTGCTTAGTGCAAGTAGTTATGAACAGGTACATTACCAAACAGGTACCTCAAGCAGAGTAGCTTGTATGACTTCAATTACTAGCTTGTTCTTCAGTAAGTTCTAAGACTTCCGCTTGTTAGAATAGGAGAATATGCTAGAACATTTAAGTACACGGGAGATATAGGGCAAGGCCCAAAATTGGTTTTAGCCACTCTTAAAAATCAGACTAGGAAAAAAAAATTACCCTGACGGTCAGAGTAATAAAATCTAGAAGTCTGATTTGACAGGGACTTTTTTTTTTCGAAGTCTTTGCTTTAAGTGTAAAACTTTGTCACTCTGCCAAGGTTTGTCTTGACCTAATTTTATTAGTGAAAATATATGGCACGAATGCTGCAAGCGGGTGTTCATGTTGTCAAACATAACTTAGTTTGTAACTGTAGACTATACAGGTTTGTGCCTTAGACGGTACAACACACTAGCCTATATTGCCTTGTACCCTCTTATTCTAGTCATTATTCCACCCGCGGCCTCGTCCCCTAGCGGCCCCTCGGCCCCGTCGACAAGCGGCCCCGCGGCCCCGTCCCCTAGCGGCCCCGCGGCCCCGTCCTGTAGCGGCCCCTCAGCCCCGTCGACCAACGGCCCCGCGGCCCTGTTCCCTAGCGGACCCTCAGCCCCGTCGACCAACGGCCCCGCGGCCCCGTCCCCTAGCGGCCCCGCGACCCTGTCCCCTAACGGCCCCGCGGCCCCGTCCCTCAGCGGCCCCGCGGCCCCGTCCCCTAGCGGCCCCGCGGCCCCATCGACCAACGGCCCCGCGGCCCCGTCCCCTAGCAGCCCCGCGGCCCCGTCCCCATCCCTTAACGGCCCCGGGGCCTGTACTGCAGCAGCAGTCTCAGCCACTGCAGCAGAGCCGTCAGAGAAAGTGCACTGGGCGGGCGCACAGCCCTGAAAGATAGAGACCGGCACCGTACCGCTGGACTGATCGATAGAGCGCTGGCGGGTCTCTATGGTAGACAGGGTGTCAACAAAGTCAGTGAGGGTGAGGTCTGCGGGGTGGGCACTAAAAAAGTGATCGCGGGCAGTGGCGAGGCGGTCAGGGAGGCAGGTGGCAAGCAGGTAGAGGGTATGCGGGAGAGGGTGCTGAACCACACGTAGCTGGGCCTCAGTACAGGCCGAGCGCCAGGTCGAGTCTAGCGTGCGCAAGTGGGCGGCTAGGTCAGCGACAGTGGGGAAAGACACGAGATCAGGGAAAAGCAGGGGTAAGATCAGGCGGCCTACAGAGGCAGAGGACGGGGTGGAATAGCGAGTAATGACAGCATCGAGGAACTCCAGTGCAGTCCTGATAGACCTAAAGCGGGGACGCTCAGACAGGGGAAGCGTATGACTAATGGCAAGCTGTGCAACAGCGTCACGCAACAACCAGACTGAGCGGGCAAGGGCAGCAGCAGCAGCGGACTCTTGATCAGCAGACGTGGGGTCAACGGGCAGCGGAGCGGGGGAGTCAGGACAGGGGAGCGCACCATCAAGGTGGATGGCCATGGAGTGGCCGTCATGCCGCTGACCTGTGAGGTGACGGCGGAGGTCGATGAGCCACGTGTCGAACTCGATCGGCTGACCCTCCGCGTCAAACCGCAGCACAGAGTCCGCCATTAGGAGCGAGGCAGCTGCAGTACAGTGCGGTGCAGTACGGTGCGGAGGGATGCAGTGCGGTACAGTGCAGTGCAGTGCGGTGCAGGGCAGTGCAGGCGGGCGTCAGGGCCTGCCGCGGAGAAGGGCGCGGGCCGGCGAACGGACGGGCGCGGGGCCGGAGACGGGGCGGAGGGGCCGCGACGGGACGGGGCCGCGGGGCCGTTGGTCGACGGGGCCGAGGGGCCGCTAGGGGACGGGGCCGCGGAGCCGCTGGTCGACGGGGCCGAGGGGCCGCTAGGGGACGGGGCCGCGGGGCCGCTGGTCGACGGGGCCGAGGGGCCGCAAGGGGATGGGGCCGCGGGGCCGCTAGGGGACGGGGCCGCGGGGCCACTGAGGGACGGGGCCGCGGGGCCGTTAGGGGAGAGGGTGGCGGGGCCGCTAGGGGACGGGGCCGTTGGTTGATGGGGCCGAGGGGCCGCTAGGGAACGGGGCCGCTGGTCGACGGGGCTGAGGGGCCGCTACGGGACGGGGACGCGGGGCCACTAGGGGATGGGGCCCCGGGGCCCGCTAATGGACAGGGCCGCGGGGCCGCTAGGGGACGGGGCCGCGGGGCCGCTGGTCGACGGGGCCGAGGGGCCGCTAGGGAACGAGGCCGCGGGACCGCTGGTCGACGGGGCCGAGGGGCCGCTATGGGACGGGGCCGCGGGGCCGCTAGGGGACGGGGCCGCGGGGCCTGCTAGGGGACAGGGCCGCAGGGCCGCTAGGGGACGGGGCCGCTGGTCGACGGGGCCGAGGGGCCGCTAGGGGACGAGGCCGAGGGACCATTGGTCGACGAGGGCGCGGGGCCGCTAGGGGACGGGGCCGTGGGGCCGCTGGTCGACAGGGCCGAGGCGACGCTAGGGGACGGGGCCGCGGGGCCGCTGGTCGACGGGGCCGTGGGGCCGCTAGGGGACGGGGCCGCGGGGCCGCTAGGGGATGTAGGGCGGAAGCGCTGGTGGGTGGGAGGGACCTAACCTACTCATGATACCATGTTAGAATGGAATAATGACTAGAATAAGAGGGTAGAAGGCAATATCGGCTAGTGTGTTGTACCCTCTAAGGCACAAACATGTAGTCTACAGTAACAAACTAAGTTATGTGTGACAGCAGGGCCCAAAATTGGTTTTGGGCCGCCCTTTGAAATTAGGGTCGCCCCACCGAAATACCCTGTGAGCTAGGGTACCAAACTCTGGAAGTCTGATTTCGCAGGGTATAAAGTTTGCAGCCCTGTCTCTAAAGGGTAATTTTTTAACCACCCTGCTCTTCCTTTTGCCCTTTGCATTGCCCATTAAAGCTATTGTGGGCTCAGCCTGAATCCTTGGCTTGTTGAAACCGTCGAAGTGTAGGATGTTTGTCTAGGTTATGTCCCTGTTTTGAATTATAGATGGACGGAAGCCGGAAATATATTGCTGGTGTGTGATTGGCTGATGCCCAAATTGACTAGACGAAAATTGTGCGACACTAGTGACACATGTGCCATTTCCCCCCGTGGGACCCACCTCATTTTTTACGTTGGGCCCAGGTTTGCCCCTTGGTTCGGATTGCGCTTGCGAGCCAAAATTGGGGGATGGTTCGGAAAAGAAATGGAGTGGCGGGCGAATCAAGATTGTGTCCAGCAGTAAATATCAGGCGGCAAATTTGGTGGAGGGCCAATGAACGCCTTGGCACACACATCCTCCAGCTCGGCAAAAAAGTTTGGGACCAATCGGCGCCCTCACTTCTCCTCCAGCACAAATTGGGAGAAAATATTGGGGAAGGGCCAGTCAGCAACCCTCACACAGCCCCCCCAGCTCGCATCGAGCGCTGATTTTGGCTAAGGGCTGGTCTGCGCCCTCACACAGCCCCCAGTATGCATCGAGTGCTGTTTTTGGCGAAGGGCCAGTTAGCGCTCTCACACAGCCCCAGTACGCATCGAGCGTTGATTTTGTCTAAGGGCCATTCAGCGCCCTCACACAGCCCCCGGTACACATCGAGCGCTGATTTGGCTAAGGACCATTCAGCGCCCTCTTACAGCCCCCAGCAGGCCCTCAGATTCGTATTAGGCCACGCTGATTGATCAGTGTCGATCTCAAAAAACACCCTGAAAATCAGTTTTTGGTAGTGGTTTTCTTACTGGTTGGCCCTGGTTCTTTCGTTTTCAAGGCTGACTCATCAGGGTCGGTACAAGAGAACACCCTAAAAAAAAAGCAAAATCTGCGTAAAAAGCCTGATAACTATGGGCCTGGCCCCCAGCACGCACGGAACACATATTTTGGCTAAGGACCAGTGCTCTGATTCGTGTTTCAGGGTAGTTGCCTCGCTGCCCTGATTCATCAGGGCCTGAGGGCCGCGAGCCCTGATTTTGAAAGGGTAAAATATTTGCTACACTTTTTTAATCAGGGTTACAAAATTTTAAACCTTGAAAAATCAGCTTAGCTTGAAAAAGTACCCTAAAAATCAGAGTAATCAGGGCATTTTACCCGGATATTTTGGGCCCTGCTGTGACGTGTCTTGATGTGGCGTGGAGGACTTCGCGGGAAAAAAAGAGTAGAGGAGGTGTGGGAGGCATCTCTCCTGTATGGGACTTAGCCATTTCTGGGTTGGGAAAGGGGGGGTGCTGCTGCTGGAGTGACGTATCTGGCTGTAAGGACTTAACGAAAAAAAATCAGGTTTGCAGGGTGTGTAGGAGGAATGTCTCTGGCCGTGTGGGACTTAGCAGAATTTTCGGGGTTGCAGGGGGTCGGGGGGCGGGGGGGGTGGTCTGTTTCTGGTCGCGAGGGGCTTCACCAAAATTTTAGACGATCGGTACCAGGGTAGTTTTCATGTCATCCTGGCGGGTCAGGGTGCGCAGATCCACAACCCTGTTTTTGTCAGGGAAAAAAAATCGTAACACTTTTTAGTCTGATTTTTATCGAAAAAAAATCAGGGTAATCCTTATCGTCAGTCTGATTTTTCAGACCAACCGGAAATAGACCCTGAAAAATCAGGGCATTTCACCTGGCTATTTTGGGCCCTGATATAGGGTTGGAGTTGTACCCTCTAAGAACACAAACCTATCTAGCCTATAACTTCTAGCCTATAAATTGACACACCCCCTAGGATAGATAAGAGGCAATCCTGAGCAAGGAACACGCAGCTCAGGCTGAAAAAACTAGTCCAACCTCTGAGGTAGGGGTCTGAAGACTAGTCCGCAAGAGTACAAACAAGACAGGAGCAAACCAGGGCGGCACTACTAGTCCGGCCACTGGGAGAGAAGCCATAAGGCCGGTCACGAACGTATATATAAAGAGAAGTACACAATCAAGGTCCCAGCAAGTGAGTACCTACGGGAACTAGACCAAGCTGCAAACAATGCCGCTATTGATCTTAAGGCGCAAGCGCCTTAGTAAAGATTTCAGCTGTGTTGGCACCGGAGGCCAAGTGTACTACGCAGGCCTGGCGACGATGCTGTAGCTCGCACAGGAGGAAGTACCGCAGCTGGATGTGCTTCGCTCTGCCCTCCAGTCGAGGCTCCTGACACATGACGATCATGGCACTGTTGTCAGCGTACAGGACCAGGGCAGAGCTAGGCCACTCACCTAATTCTGTGAGCAAGAAGGTCAGCCAGCGGAGCTCCTGTGTCGCCATGGCACCGGCGTAGATCTCAGCCTCACAGCTAGACTAGGCAACAGACGAGGAGCGAGTGGACCTCCATGGGATGGCACCTGTCCCAAGGCTAAAGCAGTAGCCCTGGGAGGCCCTGAGTGTCTCGGCGTCGTCTGCCCAAGAAGCGACTGTGTGCCCAGTAAGGACCACTGGCCTGCGTCCTCCCAGCACTAGCCCCATGGCCGATGTACTCGCTAGATAACACAAAACCCTCTTAGCGGCCAACCATTGCTGCGGTCGGTGTCTGCCTGGGGCCACAAAGCGAGCCAAGATGCTGAGAGGGTATGCGAGATCTGGACGAGTGCAAGTCATCGGGTACAAAAGGCAACCCACCAGCTCTGCGTAAGGACTACTGGGCTCAACTGACTCCTCATGAACTAGAGCAGAGAGCCTGTGGTCTACCGGCAGAGGTGTGGGCTGAGCAGAGGAGAACTGAAGACCGAACCTCTGAAGGACCTGGCGCACCAAGTGTGACTGTGTACGAGTGATGGTGCGTGCTGCTCTGTCCCTGGAGATCTGCAGGCCAAGGTAGTAGCGCAGCTCTCCTAGGTCAGTGCATGTGTGTCTCCTCAGGAGCTCGGCCTTCACAGAGGCAAGTGCGATTCTTTCTGTAGTAGTGAAGACGAGGTCGTCTACGTAAACAAGGATGTGGAACGGAGTCTGGCCAGCACAATTGATGAACGAAGGGTCTGCAGACGACGGGAAGAACTGTAGGCCAGCCAGCGTAGCACGCAGAGTGTCGTGCCACTCACAGGGCGCCTGTTACAGGCCGTAGACCGGGCGCCGAAGGAGCCACTGGGTCCCAGGAGGGAAGGTACCAGTCAAGCCGTGTGGATGGCGCAGGTAGACTTGCTCGTGTAGGCTGCCAACAAGAAAAGCAATGGAGAAGTTGAGGGAGTGGAGCTCATATTCACGCTGTGCTGCTACGTGTAGCAGTGCCCGAAGAGTAGTCATCTTCGGGGTCGGGGCGAAGGTCTGAAAGAAGTCCACACCCTCGCGCTAACTGAAGCCTCTAGCCACGTAGCGCGCCTTGAACACGGGCAGCTCTCCAGGTGGGCGCTTCACCTTGAAGAGCCACCGGCCATCGACTACGTTCACCCCTGGTGGGGGAACTGCGTCGATGTAGGTGCTGGTGGATCTCCAAGATGCCATCTGCTGCTCCATGGAAGCTATCCAGTGAGAGGCCCAGGGTCCCGAGGCCGCCTCAGCGTAAGTGCGAGGGGTCGGGATGTCAAAGGCATTTGGGTCACCCTCAGGGACTAGCAGCATGAAACAGAGATGGGGAGTGGCCTCTGACAAGAAAGCAAGTTCGCACTGCCTATCCTCTAGGACGTCACTGCCAAGGTCAGGAGAACCCCCGACGGACGGAGGACAGATAGGGTCAGAGACCAGAGCGGTGGCGTAGTCAAGGTGGCGGGTAGAGGCGAAGTCCGTGACAGCAACGACAAGTGCGTTAGGACTGGAGACAGGGACAGATGGGTCAGTAACGAGGGAGGCAAGGACACAAGGAACAAGAGGACAAGCGGTATGAAGGTAGTCTGACAGAGGGGGAGGCACGACAACAAGCGACGACGGAGCAGGCAAAGGCAGGATGGGAGGACGAGACGCGTATGAACGAAGCAAGATAGGGTGGGAATGCTGAACAGGAGAGATAGGACGAGCACGAGAGGGACAGCGAGACGAGACATGAGAAGAAGGCGTCTGGTCAGGAGAGAGATAAGGAGACACAAGAGGGGAACGGGGGGGAAGACGAGCCGGAGACGAGTCTGGTGGAGGGAACATAGGGCCGTAGACAGGAAGAGGAGGAGGGGGTGGGGGAGGCGCTTGCGAGCGGTTAGGGGAGGGAAGGCCGAGCAGGCGAAGCGACGGCTGTTGCTGCTGCTCGACACCGACACCTGGATCGCCAGCTGCACCATGGCTACCTCCGGAACACTCCATTCCAGCACCTCCAGGACGAGCACCCCCAGATCCAGAACCCTCTCCAACACCGGTGCCACCCCCAGGCCCATCGGGACAAGCCACGACAGGAACCCCAGGACTAGCACCCTCCTCAACGCCAGCACCCCCAGAGTCCACGGACGGCTGCTTCTGCGGCGACGACGACGGCTGAGCGACGGCAGAGGAGGAGACACCGGGGGAGAGGCAGGCGGCGAGAGCGAGGGGTCTGCAGAGGACGGAAAGAGCTGCAAGTCAGCTAGCGTAGCACGCAACATGTCGTGCCACTCACGAGTCACCTGTCGTAGGCTGTAGACCGGGCGACAGAGGAGCCACTGGGTCCCAGGAGGGAAGGTACCGGTGAAGCCGTGTGGACGGCACAGGCAGACCTTCTTGTGTAGGCTGCCTTGAAGGAAAGCTGTGGAGAATTCGAGCGAGTGTTGCTCGTAGTCACGCTGTGCTGCTACGTGTAGCAGCGCCCGAAGAGTAGTCATCTTCGGGGTCGGGGCGAAGGTATGAAAGAAGCCTACACCCTCGTGTTGACAAAAGCCTCTAGCCACATAGCGCGCCTTGAACACATGCAGCTCTCCAGGAAGGGGCTTCACCGTGAAGAGCCACCGGCCATCGACTAGGTTCACCCCAGGTGGGGGAACTGCGTCGATGTAGGTGCCGGTGGATCTCCAAGATGCCATCTCCTGCTCCATGGCAGCTATCTACTGAGAGGCCCAGGGTCCCGAGGTCGCCTCAACATAAGTGCGAGGGGTCGGGATGTCAAAGGCATCTGGGTCACCCTCAGGGACTAGCAGCATGGAACGAAGATGGGGAGCTACCTCAGACAGGAAAGCAAGCTTGTACTGCCTGTCCACTAGGACGTCACTACCAAGGATAGGAGCACTTTCGCCAGACGGAGGATGGACAGTGTTAGAGACCGGAGCGGTGGCGTAGTCAAGACGGCGGGTAGAGGCGAAGTCAGCAACTGCAGCGACAAGAGCATCAAGACTCGAGACAGGTACAGCCGGGTCCGTAACGAGGGAGGCTAGGACTCGAGGAACAGGAGGACGAAGGCACGAAGGTAGTCAGACAGGGGAGGCGGAGCGACAACTTGCGACGACGGAGGAGGCGAGGGGAGGAAAGGAGGATGAGACGCATGGGAATGGAGCAACATGGGATGAGAGCGTTGGACAGGAGAGACAAGATGAGCGTGAGAGGGACGGCGAGGCCAGATGTGGGACGGAGGCGTCGGGTCAGGAGACATAGGAGGAGTAACAGGAGGGGAACGAGGGTGGAAACGAGCCGGGGACGAGTCCGGCGGAGGAAACACAGGGCCGTAGACAGGAAGGGGAGGAGGCGTCAAGGGAGGCAGAGGCGAGCGATCAGGGGAGGGAAGGCCGAGTAGGTGAAGGGCGGACACCGGTGGTGTCTGCTGCTGCTTTTGCTCGACGCCGACACCTGGACGCCAGCTGCACCACGGCGACCTCCGGAACACTCCACTCAGCCACCCCTAGAACGAGCACTCCCAGAAAAAAAAACCCTATACAGCACCGGTGCCACAGGTCTGACGGGACAAGCCATGACAAGAACCCGAGGGCTAGCACCCTACTCAACGCAAGCACCCCAAGAGTCCACGGACGGCTGCTGCTGCTGTGGCAATGTCGGCTGCTGCTGCTGCGGCTGCGACGACGGCTGCGGCTGCTGCTGTGGCTGCGACGGCGGTGGCTGCTGCGACGGTGAAGGAGGAGACACCGGGGGAGAGGCAGTCAGCAAGAACTGCGCCGCGGGTCCACCAGAGTCAGCCGAGTCCTCGAGCGGGACAACCGTTGGGAGGAGAGTGACATGAGACACACCAGATGGATCAGGACGGGGAGGGAGGGGAGCAGGGGCTACTGGAAAGTGGGAAACAGAAACAGGGGAGGGGAAACAGAGAGACCTCGGTGGGGAAAGCGGTTATACAAGGAGACAAACTCGTCGAAAGTGACATTACGGGAGTGAAAGAAGCGGTGAGACGGCAGGTGGTAAAAGTGCCAGTGAGACGAGTCAAAGGGGAAACCGAGGAAGACACAGGGGACAGTGTGGGCAGTGAGCTTGTTTGTGCCAGAGGCACGAACGTGATCAAGGAAGCCCCAGATGTGGAACACGCACACGTCACCAGGGAACCCAGTCCAAAGAAGGGTCGGCGAAACCTGCGGCCGCTGGGAGTGTGGCCACAGGTTAAGCTGGTGAGCGGCGTAGCGAACTGCGAACGGCCACAGAAAATGGAGTGCACCGGCATGGATCATAGAGGTACAAGCCACCTCCATGAACAAACAGATGCGTCGCTTAGCGACCCCATTCTGCTGCAGGGAGTCCGGTAGGGTGTCCGCACAACAGAACTGTCCAAGCCGACCAGAGGCGAACTCGCCCCCACGCTCGGAGTGGAGACACAGTACAGGGAGACCGCGGTGGAGGCACGAAGCTAGGACCCACGGGAAAAGAACATCAGGCACGTCGGCCTTCTGATCTAGGGGAAACACCGTGGTGTAGCGCGTATAGTCATCGACGAGAACGAGAAAGTAGCTCTTGCGATGCGGCTAAGGGACAGGGGCTGGGCCACAGACTTCGAGGTGCAGAGTCTGGAGGGGTGCGGTGGTAGGACGAAGCGAGGCGGAGTGAGGAGCACGGCGCAGCCGGCCCTCGACGAAGGGCGTGCATGGTGGTGCAGGCGAGGGAGGGAGGGCAGGGAGCGACGCAGGGAGACCTAGGACGGGACCGTGATGGGACATGTAACGCAGACGTGGGTGTGCGGGGTGATCTAGGCAATGGTGCCGCAGAAGCGACGGGTAAGTGAGCGACCGACACGAGCAAGCCCCAGCAACCTGGGTAGACGCAGGACCCGAGGAGGACGCATCCACCGGGGGGGAAGAAGTGTTCAGCGTAAACAAGCATGGCACAGGGTCCCGGGGGAACGTCGCAAGGGGGGCGCCTGAGGCGGTCTCGGTACAGACAGCGTATCGCTCATGACCAGGGAACTTAGTGGTGACGCCGAGGTCCTGAAGACACCCGACACCAACTAGGTTTCTGGAAAACGAAGGGATGTGCAGGCCTGTAAGAGAACCCGAGGGAACTGCTAGACAAGAAAAGGTAGTGTAGCTACGGGCAACGACAGAACCAGAGGAGGGGTCAGCATGTGCGACAGCTGTAGGCGCTGTAAGCGGCGTGAGTGTGGCGTGGTCGCGAAAGAAGCAGACAGACGCACCAGAGTCAAACGTAAAGGACAGTGAAGCAGAAGCTTCAGTCGGAGGAGGAGCAAGTGTAGAGCCTAGGCTAGACAAGGCAGAAGGGCCTACACCTGACGCAGTAGGGGAGTCTATACTACACACAGATACAACACCTAAACTGGATAACACAAGGTGTTAGAAATAGACTGCAAATACCACTTTTGTATTTGTACTTTTATATCCTAGTTTAGGTTGTGAATGTTCTAGTGGGTTGGGGTGTACTCATAAATCCCAACCTCACCCAATTGTGATCCCCACAATCTCCAATTACCCAATTGGAGATTCCGGAGATCCCAATGTGGATTCCCTCCAATTCCCCCTTCATCCATTCACTCTCACCTTGCCATGTACTTATAGAGCCTTGGGCTCCTTACCTAATCAATCATTTCAACTCTGTTTCTTACATGGTATCGCAGCGACCTATCCGCACACGCAGATCAAGGTCCTAATCTGAACGTGCCTGCGCTACGAGCACTTCATCGTCGCGACATTCGTTTCGAGTCGTCGGAATTTTGACGTGCTCCACTCTGCAGTCGCGCCTCTCATCGTCGACCGCCTTCGCGCTCGACCTCGTTGAATTTCTAATCTCTAAAGCTTTCACGCTTCTCATCGTCGATTTCCTACTCGGTTCTCCTTGGTCGAATCTCAATTTCGACCATCTCTTAAAACTCGTTCTCGAGTTTCCCCTCAGACCCCGCCAGAATAGGCGAACTCCCCTCGCGAAATCGCCTCCACGAACGTCTCGCGTCAAATCAAGAGCAGGTACACAGGTTGAAGCGGAGCGGAGCTGGTTGCGGAGCTGGTTGCGGAGCTGTGTAGCTGCGGGACAGGGCCTGGGGGTGTGTGGGGGGGTGTGTGGGTCCGGGGTTAGACATAGGCTCAGATTCAGTTTCAAGTCAGCGTTTTAACGAATTTTTGCCGACGCCATTTCCTACTTAGCGGCATTTTGATAAAGCCGTCAGAGTGATTTTCAGCAATTCTCGTCGACCAATTTCCAGAAGTGCCGCGCTGCACACCGACAATGGCTTACTCAACCACTTCACTCGCCAACCCGATCCCGCTCCTTCGTCTCGAGCCGGACGGTACATGCTCCAACTACAAGGCTTGGTGCTATGGTGTCGACAAGCACCTCCTCAGTCGCGAGGTGAAGGGGCTCGAGCTCACCGACGTCCTTCTCAACATCGGTGACGGCAAAGAGCCTCCTAAACCCGAGAGGTCCGCCGATCCAGCTAATGCCGCCGCCGAAGCAGTTTATGCTGCTGCACTGCTCAAGTACAAGAATTGGGAGAAGGCCGATGGTGCGGTCATTAGTGTCTTCATGGGCACCACTCCTCCCGAACTCGTTGAAACCTACCACAACTATCCGTCTGCCAACGCCATTTGGCTCTACCTCGAGGATCGCTTCCTGAACAAGACTGCAGTGGGAGTTGCTATACTCATCCCCAGCATGTTCCAAGTGCGGCTCGAGGACTCGCCAGGCATGGCGGACTATGTCACCAAGGTGCAGTCCATTCATGGTGAACTCAAACAGTTGGGGATAGTCTTCCCCGAGCAAGCCCCTGCAGCCGCTCTCCTAGTCGGCCTCACTCCGGCATTCGAAGTCACACGCAAGATGCTCTTGGGCCTTGCTCCTGCAGACCTCACATTTGCCAAGGTCTCATCTGCGCTCCTTTCTGCCGAAAAGGACAACAGCGCTCAAGCCAAGGCCAATGCAATCCGCGCTCCCGTGCCTCAAGCCTATGCCACTTCGGTGCCATTCCAGCGCAACCGCTTCCCCCCGTGTCCCAACGTCATCAAGAGCGGCCCTCGTGCTGTCCAGGTGTGTGGCGGTACCAACCACGGCCTTGCCTCCTGCTTTAAGAAGAAGGATGACGAGTGGTATGCCGTCAATGGGACCGCCTCCAAGCCGCCAAGCTGGGTGGTCAATCCTGCTCCTCGCCAAGTCAATCAAGTCGAAGCGCAGGAATCCGTGCAGGCTGCTGTGGCTGCACCTGCTGATGTGCGCCTCAACATGTTGTTCCCTGGCACTGCCATGATTAATAAGACGATTTCGCAGTATCCTGGCTCACAAAGCACCTCAGCCACAATAGAGTTCACCCTCGACAATGGGGCCACTCACACGGTTCTCAAGGAAGAACACTCCTTCAAGCCATACGAGACACCAATCCGTCTACTAGGAGCAGAATCCAGTTTCACAACACACGCCAAGGACTCCTCCACAGTTCCGTGCCCAGCTTTTTCTTCGGGCAGTGTCACCGGCATGTGTGTTCCCACACTACGCCACAATCTCGTGGCCCAACACGAGCTCCAACGGGCAGGCGTCACCACGATCTTCCCAGCACACTCGGATCACAGTGACCTCTTCGACCCTAAGTCCAACAAGCTCCTAGCACGCTTCACACTCAACAGTAGCAAGCTCTACATGCTGCGTTCACCTGCACCTCTAGCCGCCCTCTCCCAAGTGCAAGCTGCCAGCACCACTCCGTGTTCGTGTCGCAGCTTCGCCAACCCAACCATCCTCTACCACCATCGCTTGGGTCACCCCAACTTCCGTACACTTGCCGACATCGCTTCCAAGAAACTTCTTCTTGGCCTCCCGTCGGCGCTTCCTCCACCAACAGACTCACCTGCACCCACCTGCCTGGACTGCACCAAGAGCAAGCTCAGGCAGCAGCCGCATCGTTCCTCCCCATCCGTCGCAGCTGCTCCGCTGGACCTAGTGCACATGGATGTCTGGGGCCCAGCTCCAGTCGCATCCCGAGGCGGTCATCGGTACTTTCTTACACTAGTCGATGACCACTCGCGGTATGTTTCTGTGCACCTCCTGCATACCAAGGTGGAGGCACCTGATGTCATCATGGCGTGGGTGCGCCAGGCTCAAGTCACGTTCGGCACTCCTCTGAAGTGCCTCCATTCTGATGGCGGGGGAGAATTTTGCAATGGAAAACTCGATAACTTCTGTGCGGCCCAAGGGATTCGGCAAACCTTCACGCTCCCCGAAAGCCCGCAGCAGAATGGCATTGCAGAGAGCCGCAACCACACCTTGGTTCAGATCGCTCGCTGCCTCCTCAGTCACGCCAACGCACCACGGTCACTCTGGGGATATGCCCTCTTCCATGCGGCACTCCTCTACAATCTTTATCCTCATCCCCACCGGCCCGACACCACACCTACCGCTCTCTGGCTTGGGGTCACGCCTTCCGCCCGCTCTCTACGCGTCTGGGGGTGTACCGCGTATGTGTTGCTAAGCCCCCACACGCGCAGGAAGCAAGGTGGCAAGCTTGGTCCCAAAACCCAGACCTGCATGTACCTGGGGCACAACTCCGACTCCCCAGACTACTTATTCCTCAACCCAATCACCAGACAGCTGATTCGCAGCCGTGATTTCGTCTTCGATGAGACACGCCCATTCCACTCTGCGACCACAGGCGAGCCTCCTCCACCTCCCCAGACGCTTGTTTGGGCAGACTTCGATGCCCCACCTCCGGCAGCTGCCCCTTCTCCGGGGCCTTCTCCGTCCGGCGTGTCTCACCCGGCCTCCCCAGTATCCTCCGCAGCGGCACCTCCTCCTGCTCCGCCTTCCCCGCGTGTCGAGCCCAGCTCTCCAGTCTCCTATCGGAGGTGCCCAGTTTCTCCGGTCCCACCGCAGCCGCCTTCGTCTCCGGTCTCTAGTCGCACTCGTTCCAAGGGACCGGCTCCGCCTCTCGCCTGGGGACCAGCCGCCTTCTCCATCCGGTGTTCGGTCACCCCGCCTCCTCCTGCCGGGGGTGATGTCCCCTCCATCCGTATTCCCCCCCGTGCACTTCTGGAGGACAGGCATGAGGAGCTGTTTGACCTTCACGCGGTCTGCCAATTTCTCTCTCACATCTTCCCGGACATTACTGACTGCCCTTCCCTCAACTTCACCGAGAACCCGACCATTCCGACTCCTCGCACAAAAGAGGAAGCTCTCTTGGGGCCTTATAAGAAGGAGTGGAAGGCAGCAATGGATGTGGAGAACGAGGCGTTCATTCGCAACAACAGCTTTGACGATGTTGTTCCCCCTTCCGGTGTCAACATCGTCGGCGGAAAATGGATCTTCCGAGTCAAACAACTCCCAGGCGAAGCTCCACTGTTCAAGGCACGATACGTGGCGAAGGGTTTCACCCAGAAGGAGTATCTCGACTTCTTCGAAACATTCTCGCCCACGGCCAAGCTCCCGACTGTGCGCGCTCTTCTTGATATAGCCGCTCGCGGCAACTTCGAGATCAAGTCCATGGACGCCTCCTCCGCCTTTCTCCAAGGCCAGCTCAAGGAGGATGTTCACATGGAACGCCCACCGGGGTTTCCTGGCACTTACCCTGCCAACACAGTGTGGAAGCTGAAGCGCCCAGTGTATGGCCTCAAGCAGGCTCCTCGTGAGTGGCACAACAATGTGAAGGAAGTCCTCCTCGCACTTGACTTCCATCCCTCTGCCTCAGATTCCAGTCTCTTCGTTCGTCACTCCTCCGAGCCCTTCTACATCCTCGTCTACGTCGACGACTTCTTTCTAGCCGCCAGAGATCCAGCCGACATGGCAGCTGTCCAGTCTGCTCTCAGCTCCGCCCTTCTCATGAAGGATCTTGGTGACCTCAAGAACTACCTGGGGATGGAGATCACTCGTGACCGCCAGGTTTGCACGATCACCCTCTCCCAGGAGTCCTATATCGACAACCTTCTCAAGCGGTTCGACATGGACTCTAGTAACTCTGTCTCCACTCCACTCCCACTACAGCATCAGCTCACGGTCCCTCCAGTTCCTTCTCCTGACGCCTACAAGGACCCGTACCCTGAGCTAGTCGGTTCACTCATGTATGCCATGATGTGCACTCGACCAGACTTGGCTTACCCAATTAGTGTCCTCTCTCGGTACGTCTCCCCTGGACGCTACACTGCCTCACATTGGTCTGCAGCCAAGAGGGTCCTGCGCTATCTACAAGCCACCAAGTCTCACATCCTCACTCTTGGTGGTACCTCTCCAGTCAAGCTCGAGGGATACACAGACTCCTCATGGGCCGATGACCAGACTGACAGACGCTCCTCCCAAGGGTACTGCTTCACCCTTGGTAGCGGAGTCATCAGCTGGCGCTCCACTCGGTCCTGTGCAGTCTCCCTGTCGTCCTGCGAGGCCGAGCTCTACGCGGGCACAATGGCTGCTCAAGAGGCACGCTGGCTCTCCTTTCTCCTCGCTGAGTTAGGCTACCCCCAGCAGTCGCCCACCCTGTGGTGTGACAACCAGAGTGCCATTCATCTCACCAAGGATCCTGTGTTCCACTCTCGCACCAAGCACATCGAACTTCGTCATTTCTTCATCCGAGATCTTGTTCAGAGTGACCAGCTAGAGCCTTGGAGAAATCCCGGGAGGGACTCCAGAAGAAGCAGAAAATTGTGGAGATCATACCGGTACCGGAGAACATGGGGACCAAATTAAGGAGTGTGGAAAGAAGCCGACCTTTCCACGGAGTCAACGTCCTCTCCCGACACCAGCCCACAGCGACTACCCGTTCCCTAGGGAAGACTTTGGTGGAGCTGAAGCAGCTCAAGAGGAAGCTAGGGGTCTACAAGAAGCTGCAAAAACCCCGAACTCCTTCTTCGGATGCATCCAACTCGGCAAATTCGACCACGACACGAACAGTCGTCACGGAAACTCCGGGCCCTGGAGAAGATCCTTTCTCCAAGCAGCCTCGGCCAGCTGCCAGCTCAGGAGTAGGAAGCAACGAATATTGGGATGTACCCTATGACCCAATCAATGAAACTATCTTTGGGTACTCCAAGCATTGCCAACCTTGTGCTCGAGGTCATCTGCAAAGGACGCCGCCTCCAAGCACTCGTGGACAGCGGAGCATCGCACACCGTATGCGACAAGGCAACCATCGACCGATTTCGAGAAGAGTACAAGCCATCAGCGTTTTCTGCAATGATGATGGATGGCATCAAGTTACCAGTGTACGACAAAGCAGTGTTACACCTACAAATCGGACCCCTACGTTGGACACCTGCACTCCCCATCACCAACATAAAAGGGCTTGACCTGATCTTCGGGCGAGACTTCCTAAAACGATTCAACCCCGAGATCAACTGGTTAAACCGCACCGCAAGCATCTACAACAAAGGAAGGAGAGTCCAGCTACCCAACTGGGACGATACAGGAGATATCCCAGTGGAGACACTCGCCAGATTCGGGAAGGACGTCAAGCAAACCAACATCGGATTCCTGGCGATAGCAACAGAGGTGGAAACTGACGGAGAGAAGACCTCGGAACCTCCTGGAAAAATCAAGGACTTACTGAAGGAGTTCCAAGACATTCTCCCTGACGACCTCCTGGACGAGCTACCGCCATACCGAACGCACCAAGATGAGATCGTGGAGGAACCAGGTTCGAAGCCGACCTTCCGAGCACCATATCGGCTCAGCCCGACAGAGCTAGCCGACATGAAGAAGCAAATCGAGTATCTCCTTGCCAAAGGACTCATCCGACCATCCACTTCACCATACGGTGCCCCAGTACTCTTCACACCGAAACCGGATGGAAGCTTGCGCATGTGCATCGACTACCGAGCTCTCAACAAGCAGACCATCAAAAACTAGTACCCGATTCCACGAATCGATGATCTGCTTGACCAGCTTCGGGGAGCCACGGTATTTTCAAAATTTGATCTGCGGTCCGAATACTGGCAGATAAGGATGGCGGACGATTCCGTTCACAAAACAGCCTTCCAAACTCGGTACGGATCGTACGAGTATCTGGTAATGCCGTTCGGACTCACCAACGCACCGGCAATGTTCCAAGCAGAAATGAATCATATCCTACGCCCACTCTTGGACGAATGCGTGGTGGTGTACCTGGACGACATCCTCGTCTACTCGCACGACATGCAACAACACGTCGAGCACCTACGACGCGTCTTCGAAATTCTTCAACGAGAACGGATCTACGTCAAACTATCCAAGAGCGACTTCGCCCTCGAGAAAGTCCAATTCCTCGGACATATCGTAAGCGCTCAAGGAGTTCACGTCGACCCCAAGAAAATCGAAGCCGTACGTACGTGGAAGTCACCCGAGAACGTGAAGGAGTTACAGCAGTTCCTTGGCTTCGCTAACTACTACAACAGGTTCGTGCCGCAATACGCGAAGATCACCGCGCCACTCACGAATCTGCTGAAGAAGAACACGCCCTATAAATGGGGGCCACAATACCAGGAAGCCGTGGAGAAACTGAAGCAAGCACTCACGTCCGCACCAGTACTCATCTTGCCAGACCCCGAACGCGACTACGTCATCGAAGCTGACGCCAGCGACCAGGCAGTGGGAGCAGTCTTGATGCAAGACCAGGGGAATGGACTGCAACCAATCGCCAATCTCAACAAAAAACTACACGGGGCAGAACTCAACTACCCAATACACGACAAGGAGGCCCTGGCTATCATCATCGCCTTCAAAACGTGGAGATGCAATCTCGAAGGACGCAAGACAACAGTCTACACCGACCATTGCAGCCTAAAATATTTGAAGACGCAACCAAGCCTCTCCAGGCGACAGGCTCGGTGGATCGACTTCCTCGAGACGCACTTCCACTACGACATCGTGTACAAGCCTGGCCATAATAACAAAGCAGATGCGCTTAGCCGGCCTGCACACGTTGCCGCTATCCAAGTTGAAGGGATGAATCCACTCCTCAAGGGACTCTTCACACACGGGTACACCATCGACCCCGAAATTCCCTTGGCAGAAAAGCGACATCTGCTACAGTGGGACAACAACATCGCGTACCAGAAAGGATCAACAAAGATCTGGGTACCTAATTACCCTCCATTGCGCCAGTTACTACTCGAAGAATACCACGACGTCCTGTACGCAGGACACTTTGGTAGCAACAAGACGCTCACCGGTATCGCCAAACAATACTACTGGCCCCACATGGCAGATGACGTACAGAAATTCGTCACCTCGTGCACTACATGTCAGCGGATGAAGAGCAGCAAGCAGAAAAAGGCGGGTCTACTACAGCCTCTTCCTGTCCCAGAACAGCCATGGCAAGTGGTCAGCCTAGACTTCATCACCGGGCTACCAACTACCACAAGCGGTCATGACGCGATCCTCGTCGTCATTGACAAGTTCTCCAAAATGGGACACTTCATCCCGACACACACGACAGCACGCACCGAGGAGACGGCACAAATCTTTGTTTGCTACATCATTTCACAACATGGCATTCCAACCACACTGATCTCCGACCGAGACCCTAAGTTCACCAGCAATTTCTGGAAAGAACTGATGTCTCTGCTCGGGACCAAACTCGCCATGTCATCCGCCTACCATTCGTAGACAGATGGACAGACCGAGCGCCTCAACCAAATTGTGGAGCAACTCCTCCGAGCAGCCTGCAAGGACGAAATCTCAAATGGGGCTTGCATCTACCCGTCCTGGAGTTTGCCTACAACAATGCCACTCACGCCGCTACTGAACAGATGCCGTTCTTCCTCTGTTACGGACGCCACCCACTCACACCTCAACAGCCAAACATACCAGCCACAGTCCAACCCGCTCATGATTTCATCATGACTATGCACAAACTTTGGGATCGGACCCACAAGCACCTTCTCGACATTCAGCAACAACAGAAGCGCCAGGCCGATCGCCATCGCACAGACCACTCCATCACCGTGGGAGATCGAGTCCTACTCGACACACGCAATCTTGACATCGGCCATCTCCCATCCAAACTGCGACCTCGCTTCTGCGGGCCTTTTCTCGTTGAAGCACAGGTCACTCTTGTTACCTTCCGCTTACGCCTGCCAGCTACCTGGAAGATTCACAACACCTTCCATGTCCAACTCTTGAAGCCCTACCGAGATCCCAACACGATCTTCTCTAGAACGCCAACCACCATTGCCGCCACCCGTCCTCGTCCATGATGAACCCGAGTACGAGGTCGAGTCCGTGCTTGCTCATCGCCGTCGACGGAATGGCACCGTGGAACTTCTCATCCGTTGGAAGGGTTATGATCCTTCAGAGGATAGCTGGGTCTCTGAATCCGAGATGGACCACGCTCGTCGTCCTCTTCGCGACTACCTTGTCAAGCAGGGTGTTACGTCTACCACCCAGCTTTGAGGGGGGGAAGTGTGAGAGTACGACCCCGTTCCATTCCTCTCTCCTTTCCACATTTCCTTTCCATTCCATTCCTCTTTTTATCCTGATCCATTGGGTTTTTATCTCATTCCATTTGGATTCCTATTTCTCTTTTTCCATCAACCTTTGGTTTATCCTGTTATTATCATTATATCACCGACCAGGCTCGGAATGTACTGGTACGCTATATCTGGCGTAATCCTGCCGTAATCCCTTAAAGCCAATAGCCTCGCGTGGCTATACGCAGGGTGATTCTATTTTCTAGAAGGGTCTATTCCCTTGGGATCGGATAAACCTGGTTACCTGATGTACTTTGGAAGTATAAAAGCGCCTTGTACTGATCGATAGTGCAACCTTTCCTCGACACATTCGATCCTGTGACAAGCGCCAGGATGGGCACTCCCTGGCTACGCATGTTGATGGCTTGCTTCCCCGCCCCCCCCGCGCTTGATCCCTTCCCTGCTGACCCCACCACAGCTAAGAGTGAGGCCTTTACTGCTGTTGCGCTCGCTCGCGCTGTCTATGATTCTCGCGACGCTGTAGCGCAGCTTGCCATTAGTAATGCGCTTCTCCTCTCTGAGCGTCCCCGCTTCACTGCTATAGCAAACGCCAAAGACTTCCTAGATGCAGTAGTTGCCCGCTACTCCACGCCTGCCTCTGCCTCAGCTGGACGCTTGATCCTCCCAATGCTTTTCCCCGATCTCTCTGCTCTCCCCACTGTTGCTGATCTTGCCACTCACCTCCGTGCACTAGAGAGTAGCTATCGCGCTGCTAGCACTACTGCCAAGCTCATTGCCTTCCCCCCGCCATTCTGCGCTACCGTGTACCCTCGTGCGATGCGCTTGCCTAACCGCTTAGCCACTGCCCGCGACCACTTCCTTTGCCAGCACGCTGGTGATCTCACCCTGACTGCCTTTGTCACTGCCCTTTCTGAGATAGAGACTCGCCAGCGCACTATCGCTCGGTCGAGCGGTATTGCGGAAGTCCCTATCTTTCAAGACTGTGCTCCCTCCCAGTGCACGTACGCTGACGTTTCCGCCGCGGTCGCTACGGCTGCTCTTGCCATTGAGACCGCAGCGGCGGCCTTCCTGCTGCAGTAGCAGCAGCGTCAGGGCCGTTGTGGACCCAAGGGAGGGCGTGGTGGTGGTGGTGGTGGTGGTGGTGGTGGCGACAGTGGTTTTGATGAGGGGGCTGGGGCAGGTGTCTAGTAGCAGCAGCAGCAGACGCAGCAGCAGCCGCAGCAGCAGCAGCAGCAGCAGCAGCAGCCATGGGCCCGCCTCCTGCCGGGGTGGCCAGGAGCACCTGGAGGTGGTGGCTGAGGTGGCGGTCCTCGTAGCTTGACGTCTACCAGCGGCTTCGGTGCTGTGGGCTGATAGTACCAGTTCCAGATCGGGCCCCTCCTTTGGCACTGTGTGCCACCGCCCGCACCCGACCGCCCGCTGTTTCCGCCGCCTCGACAACCTCTTCCGTCGCCGCTTCGGCCCGGCCCTGGACGTCCCTAACTGGCCCAGTCTGCTGCGCCACGATTTGCCTATTTTGACTTAGACATGGATC
Source organism: Closterium sp. NIES-67 (assembly GCA_027943415.1). Lineage (NCBI taxonomy): Eukaryota > Viridiplantae > Streptophyta > Zygnematophyceae > Desmidiales > Closteriaceae > Closterium > Closterium sp. NIES-67. Next base: position 49,617 of record BQMB01000151.1, read on the forward strand.
AGATTAGTTATGCCGTGCTTTCTCTGTATGCTAACGCTTCAAGGGTGTCTAGAACTTATTACCCTAAGTTCTCTAGATTAGGCGTAGCACCTGTGTGTAGTGAACACACCCTTGCTGCGTCAGGCATAGGACCATTAGCTGTGTCTAGCCTAGGATTTACACTTGCTCCTCCTTCGTCCGCCGCTACCGCTTCGCTGTCCTCCTTCACCTCCGTCTCACGTCTGGTCTCGCCGTCCCTCTCGTGCTCGTCTTGTCTCTCATGTTCAGCGTTCTCACCCTATGTTGATTCGTTCCCACGTGTCTCGTCATCCCCTCCTCCCATCTCCTCCTCTGTCGTCGCTCGCTGTTGTGCCTCCCCCTCTGTCTGACTACCTTCGTGCTACTCTCCCTCTTGTTCCTCGGGTCCTTGCCTCCCTCTTTATTGACCCGTCTGTTCCTGTCTCGAGTCTTGACACTCTTGTCCCTGCTGTTGCTGACTTTGCCTCTACCCGCCGCCTTGACTACGCCATTGCTCTGGTTTCTTGTCCTGTTTGCCCTCCATCCGTCGGGGGTGCTTCTGCCCTTGGCAGTGACGTCCTAGAGGTTAGGCAGCATGAGCTTGCTTTCCTGTCCGAGGCTGCTCCCCATCTCTGTTCCATGCTGCTAGTCCCTGAGGGTGACCCAGACGCCTTTGACATCCCGACCCCTCGTACTTACGCTGAGGCGACCTCGGGACCCTGGGCCTCTCAGTGGATAGTGCCATGGAGCAGGAGATGGCATCTTGGAGATCCACCGGCACCTACGTCGACGCAGTTCCCCCACCTGAGGTGAACGTAGTCGATGGCCGGTGGCTCGTCAAGGTGAAGCGCCCTCCTGGAGAGCTGCCTGTGTTCAAGGCGTGCTACGTGGCTAGAGTCTTCAGTCAGTAAGAGGGGGTGGACGTCTTTCAGACCTTCACCCCGACCCTGAAGATGACTACTCTTCGGGCGCTGCTACACGTAGCAGCACAGCGTGACTACAAGTTACACCCCCTTGACTTCTCCACACCGTTTCTCTAGGGTAGTCTACACGAGCAGGTCTACCTACGCCGACCGCAGGGCTTCACCGGTACCATTCCTCCTCGACCTAGTGTCTCCTCCGGCGCCCGGTCTACGGCCTGCGACAGGCGCCCCGTGAGAAGCACGACACGCTGCATGCCCCGTGAGAAGCACGAATTTTTGTCCTCTATAGACCCCTCACTCTTCGTTCGTGCTGGCCAGACTCCGTTCTACATCCTTGTCTTTTTAGATGACCTGGTCTTGGCTACTGCAGAGAGAGACGCACTGGCCTCCGTGAAGGCCAAGCTACTGAGGAGACACACCTGCACTGACCTAGGAGAGATGCGCCGTTACCCTGGCCCGCAGATCTCCAGGGACAGGGCAATGCGCTCCATTACTCTCACACAGTCACACTTGGTGCGCCAGGTCCTTCAGAGGTTCGGTCTTCAGTTCTCCTCTGCACAGCCCACATTATTGCCAGTAGGCCATACGCTCTCTGCTCCAGTTCCTAACCAGTGACCCTTACGCACAGCTGGTGGGTTGCTTCGTGTACCTGATGATTTGCACTCATCCAGATCTCGCATACCCTCTCCGCATCCTAGCTGCGGTTCTTCCTCCTGCACGAGCTACAGCAGCGCCGCCAGGCCCGCATAGTACACTTGGCCTTCGGTGGTAGCACAGCTGATATCTTTACTAAGGCGCTTGCGCCTAAAGATCATCAGGAGCACTGTTTGCAGCTTGGTCTAGTTCCTGTAGATTCTCACTTGCTAGGGCCTTGATTGTGTACTCCTCTTTATATATACCTTCTCAGACTGGCCTTGTGGCTTCTCTTCCAGTGGCCGGACTAGTAGTGCCGCCCTGGTTTGCTCTTGTCTTGTTTGTACTCTTGCTGACTGGTCTTCGGACCCCTGTCTCAGAGGTTGGACTAGTAGTGCCCCTTATCTAGCCTAGGGGGTGTGTCAACTTATACATATATTTGTATGTAGAAGTTATAGGCTAGATAGGTGTGTGTTCTTAGGGGGTAGAAGTCCAACCCTATATCTACCTTGTTCACTCTTATTTCTAGTCATTATCGTATTCTAAGAGATGCACAGTAGCCAACCCTTGCTGTTGTTGAAGCATCCCAATAGAAGCATATGCAGGTGGAAAATTTCAAGCTGCAGAATCACCTGCTTGGCCTATAAAAACTGTAGGATTTGTAACACCCGTGGGTCTAGTTGTTGAGGAACTAGCTCTTGGGGCTGATGCTGGTCCAATCATTTGTAGAGTTGACGAGAGTCTTAATTCCAGACAGCTCTCATACCATGTAGTAATTTGTAAAACATTGCAGGAGACTAAGTATAGAATCTGCAGACACAAGTACTTGAAGTAGAAAATAATACTGGAAGTACATATAGTAAGAGCCAGTATTAACAAGTTGAAACACCAAAATCAGTGTTACAGCCTTGTGATACTTCAAGACTTAAGCAAGGATCTTTGCTGGAATGGTAGACTAGTAATACAGCGGAAGTCTTAGAACTTGTAAGTGTTGACTAGAATTTACTGAAGAACAAGTTAATTATAGAAGAGAGACAAGCTACTTCTATATTTGCTAGAAGTACCTGTTTGGCAATGTACTTGTTCAAGGCTATTTGCGCTATGCGCTCTAACCGCTACTGAAAAGGGGCTCGTTTGTTTGCGTAACTAAAACGGCCTGCTGATGTAACCATCTTGAAGAGCACTATTTGCAAACGTCATTCTACGGATGCTAGCTACAGTATTAGTCGATAATATCTATCGGAACTACTTACATAAATGCTTAAAGCCTGACTGGCATGTTGCATATTGACACTTTTGAGGTAGGTGGGCCGGCAGCAGATAATTGGCTGACGAGCTGTAGGTGGGGCGGAATTTTATGGCGAAGGTTTGGTTTCGCTAAGGCATCTGCTTGCCAATGAGTGCCGCGAGGGTTGGAAACTTGGCAGGAGTGCCAAGTTTCGTGCCTCTCATTTGGCGGGGGTTCAACTCGGCAGCAGCGCCAAGTTTCGCTCCTGCCAAGAAAGTTTTTTTCCGATGATTGGCAACCCCGCTTTGTATCCCCGACAAGATTATTACAGTGAACTTCATTCGGTGGTTCTACATTCACCAAAATCGCACAACAGTGACAGTGTATTCGCATGTTCAGACCCCGAAATTGTCAAAGCTTGCTAGTCATATCTCTGCTCCCTGCCCTCAGAACTTGGCAGGGATGCCCCCAGAAGTTTGTCGAGGGTTCAGCTTGAGTCAATTTGGCCAACTGAGATAGTTCGCCGATTGCTTCCCGGTAACAGGTGCTCAATATGATGTCAACTTATACATATATTTGTATGTATAAATTATAGGCTAGATATGTGTGTGTTCTTAGAGGGTACAACTCCAACCCTATATCTCCCTTGTTCTCTCTTGTTTCTATTCATTCGTCATATTCTAACATGGTATCATGAGTAGGTTAGGTCCGCCCACCCGCTTCCGCCCCTCGCCCTAGCCTACTGTCCCGTCGCCCCCTAGCGCCTCCGCCGGCCCCTAGCGTAGCCGCCAGCACCTAGCGCACCGCCTGCCCCTCGCGTACCACCTGCCCCTCGCGCACCCGCTGGCCCCTAGCGTACTGCCGGCCCCTCGCGTGCCGCGCTGGCCCCCCGCGTACCCCGCCGTGCCGGCCCCTTAGCGCCCGCCGGCCCCTCGCGCCTAGCTGGCCCCTCGCGCCTAGCCGGCCCCTCGCGAATAGCCGGCCCCTCGCGCCTAGCCGGCCCCTCGTGCCTAGCCGCCCCCTCGTGCCCAGCCGCTCCCTCGCGCCCAGCCGGCTCCTCGAGCGCCCACTGGCCCTCACGCGCCACCTGGCCCCTTTGCTCCGTCGGCCCTTTGCACCCTGCCGGCTCTGCGCGCCTCGGGCCCTGAGCGCTTCGGGCCCTCCTCGGCCTCCCGCCCAGTTTTCTCACCGGAGAGCCCTGCCGCCACGCTGCTATGCCGCCGTGCCGCTGAGTACCTGTGCCACTAAGTGCCCGTGCTGCTGTGCCACCGTGACGCTGCGCTGCCGTGACACTCCTTATGGCCTCCATCAGCTTCACTTCTTAGCTTCACATCAGTCTTGAATGACTATTCTGCATGCCATGCTTCTCATCAGCAGCAACAATGATGTTACTCCCCCTGGAGTCTACATCTCTGTCCTTGTCACCCTTCTCTGAACTTTTCTCAGCAGCTTCAAAACGAGCAGGGACATGGTGCAACTGCTGCACCAAGGCCTCAACTACCGCTTTCAGCTCCTTCACGGCTTCCTTAGCACTTGCAGTACACTCCCCCTGGCAGTTGCACTTCTCTGTGTTTTTTTATGTCATTTCATTCCATGGCAGCACTATCGCATGCCACATCTCCTCGTGCACATTCTTGCTCTCATGCAAGTCCCATACAGTAACACTCGGTCATTGAGCTGCCCCTTGAAAGATTCTTCTCCACTTTTTTCTGTGCTCACTCTTACAAGCCTCATCTTCCTAAGAGAGATCAGGTTGGCTTTTGGCTCTGGTACCAAAAGCAAATCATCAAGAACCATTGGCTTCCCATCAGCTCCCTTGAAGGTCGCTTTGCCGACACCCACGACGTTCATCTCATGCCCACATCCTGAGACCATCTTAGTGATGGGGAGCTTGTTGATGCTACCTAGCAGGTCCACCCTCGGGGTCATGGGGTATGCTGCTCCAGAGTCCAGAATCCAAGTATTGAGGGAATGAGGCTCTGCTTCCTCCTTGGCAGATGCTTTCTCACTTCCCTCTTTCCCTTGCACATGGAAGAAAGCACCTAGAGCCAGCCCACTGTCCTTTCCCCTTCCCTTTGCGGTCTCTGCTACATATCCAGCTCCATTTTGCCGGTTGTTCTTACCCTCATTCTCCTCATGCTCAGGGGTCCACCACTCAGGTCGTGACCAACACTTGAGCCATGTATTTCCTGGCTTCTTTCAGTACCAGCAAGATCCCTTGAACCGACCACCTTGCTCTTCATGGTCTTGATCGGCTTCTTCATGCTGCTCACTAGGATTCCTCCTATGCCCATAGCCTCGTCCATGGCCACGTCTTTCATTGGACCGGCCTCTACCTCCACCCCGGCTGCTTCCATGCACTGCATAGCTGCCATGACCATCATCATTGTTCCTTAGCTGCCCCCTCCATAACTCCTCCTCTAGGATGTGTGACCGCACCCACTCCAACGTCCAGAGCCCTTCATTTTGCGGTAAGCTCAGACCAGAGGTGAATTGCACCCATGATTCCGGCAGCAAGGATAACATCTTCAAGCACTTCGTCTTCTCTGGGTAGGTGATGCCCACGGTAGTTAGCTTAGCGTAGAGTTCTCACATCTTTTCAAGAACCTGCTGAATCGGCTCCCCTTCATTCAGGTGCAGTGATGCCAATTGACGCTCTAGCATGAGCGTTGCAGCCACCAAGGTTGGCGCATGCAGCTCCTTCAGCACCGCCCAAGCTCGTGGCCCGCAATCTGCTTCTTCCAGCAGGTGCATCACGTTTGACCTCTGATTCAGCTTCGAACTCTGTAAGAAGAGATAGTAGCCGGCTAACGCACACTCGTCCCACTCTCCATGCAAGACGGGTCGCTCGGTCTCTTCTCCTCACCCATCATTAACTTGAGCAAGCCCACTTGCCGAAAATACAGCCGCATCTTTCACGCCCAATCTTTGTACTCATTGCCGTTGAACTTCTCCACTGTGAGGTTCTTCAGCAAGTACTTGAGAAGTGGGTATTGGATGGTCCGCGCTCCCCTTGGCACCGTGACCACCATTTCTTGGCCTCCACTTCTTTGACTGCTTGAAGACCCTTCCATGCCGCCTGACATTGTGATATTCCAATGGCAAGCGCAATAACCCTTGCTCTAATACCACTTGTTAGAAATATGAACCTGATAATGCTCTAGGAATAAGGACAAGCATACCAAACTTACTCCACGGGGTCACCTCCGAAGGTCCTTGGGTGCCCGGTAAAACCAGCCCCTATCCAAGGGTCTGTGTTTGAAGAGAGTAAGCCAAGTATAGTCTTGGTCAAATTCCGCTAGAGCCTTCCTCCAGCATAAACACAGCGGATAAATGATGACTTGGTGCGTGTGCATCGATTCCCTTACATCAATACGATGGTAGGGAATGTTTCATTCTTAAAAGGTTGTGTACAAATGAAACGCACACACATATTGAATCTAACAGCCCACCAAATGCAAAAGAAAACAGCCCACCAATCACTAGCTCGAAGCATGCTCCAAAACCTCAGATATTGCGACATGAGATCGTTGTCACAACAGTCACACTCTCCCATGCATGGCACCTGCGAAATCCACCCTTTTTACCTGCGCATTTCACCTGAAAGTTGGACAACATTCACTCCACATTTCACCTGCGAGATCCCACGTATTTTCACCTGCAAATCCCAAGTGCAAATAGTGTTAAGAGTATGTGGGCACGAAATCCACCTGGTGCCATACACCCCAACCTGAAACCATGTGCTATTCACCTGAGGATTTCTTCCCCATGCATTCTCTTACGATCTCGTCCCCTTTACTTACTTACTCGTGCCTTATACAAGGCTTAAGATGTATCTGGTAATTGCTCAAAGGCAAAAACCATGCACCTTGCTAGACTCCTAAAGGGCTCCCATAAAACTCTCACAAGACTCTTAAACCAACCTCATAAGTCCTCCATAAAACCTCCATAAGTTCCCCAAGGGACTCCCATAGTACTCCTATAGTATGTGACTCCCATGTGACTCCCGTGTGACTCCCGTGTGACTCCCATGTGACTCCCGTGTTACTCCCATGTGAGTCCTCTGTGACTCCCGTGTGACTCCCGTGTGACTCCCGTGTGACTCCCGTGTGACTCCTATGTAACTCCCATGGGACTTTCATGGGACTTCCATCAGCTCTTCTTGAGCTCGCCCTCACACATGTAAACCCCACAACTTCTAGCAACAAGACCACTTAACCTAGAATGTAACCATGACTTATTGAAATTGAAACCATTTTCTTCAATGTCGCTTTGCCCTTGGCGAATAGGTGGCAGGTTGAAGTGCAAAAACGGATTTTGCACCAGCAGGCACTTGGTCCGAAGTCAGAAAATGTTCCCAAGAATCTAACAGATAAAGTAGATATGTTTTTGTCTCTTTTCTGCCGCTGCAGTTATAACAGAGGATAAATGGCATCAACAATTAGGTCATCCGTCTCAGGGCATACTTAATTGTTCTATACGAGCATAAGTTCTTGACAAGGATAGTTTACTATTACCTGATGGAACAGAGATGAAGCTGCCTTCCCAACCGACAGTCTGCATGACCTGCACCACTACTAATCTTCCTCACGAACCTTTTCCAAGTCATTTTCCAGGATCAACTCACTACACCCTAATGCAAAAGTCTACAGTGACATACTCAACCTACCTGAAGCAAGACCTAAGGGAAGCTCTATATGATGTCCTTTTTTGAAGCTTCTACTCGCTATGTTTGGACTGCTAATATTCCAGCTCGCCATGTGGCTCACTCTATCTTCGTCGCATGGCTAGCGGTGGCTGAGAGAGAGTCGAAGGAAAAGCTTCAAGAATTTCCGAGTGATGGCGCAGGAGAGTATACGAACACAACCTTCACTGAGTATCTTCAAACCATAGGCATCAAACGTTGAGGGTCTTTGCCACATCAACAACAACAGAGGGGGGTAGAGGAGTGGATGAACAGAACGTTATACGAAAACATGAGAGTCTTGCAAACTCAGGCAGCACTTCCACCGCATTTTTGGACATACGCTTTGGATCATGCGGTTCTTCTGCACAACTTGCTCTCCACAACATCTCTTCCACAATTTTCGTTGCCACACCTGCAGTGGACAAAAACAATCGTCAACACAAAACTTTTAAGAGTTTTTTGATGTATCGTCCAATACCGACCTCCAACTACAGCACTCGGAATTTTTTCGGAAAGAGAAGCAATTTTACGCATGGAGATTTATGGATCTTCGCACGAGTCAAATCGTACCATAACGTGATTGTCTATTCTACGAACGACTCACCTTACCAATATTTTGTGCTCACTAGGCAGGAGCTGCCGACCCTGCCAGGCTGTTCGAAGGCTCGCATGCTTTAGCTACCGACGAAGATGAGGCAGCTGTACAGGATGAGTCAGCTGCCGAGTCTTTCGAAGTGGCCACAGACATTCCGGTGCCAACCACGTCAGTTGGAACTGCCGAGTTTATTCCCCTCAGCGAAGCAGACTCTGAAGATGTTTGAGATGTTGTTCTTGATTACGAAGGTGATCACCAGCAGCAGCCCATGCCTATTGTTTCCGAACTAGCTATCCATGTGACACCTGAAGAAATTGGGGGGGAACAAGGGTCAGAACACAACTTCTCCAGTGTCAACTCAAATCGTCCTCGTTTTACAGAAATTGGGTTACAGGTATTGGGACTCGCAGTCGTAGTACAGTCAAGCAGCAGTAAAATTTCAGAGCCGAAAATAGTTCGCCAAGCTTTGACGAGTCCACACAGGGAAAAATGGCTAGAAGCCATGGACCGGGGGTTAGCAGCTCTAGAAAAGCGAGGTACATGGGATCTAATCCCACTGAAGGAAACAAAGGGAAGTAAGGTACTTATCGGCAAATGGTTTTTTCGTGTGAAGACGAACACCGATGGTTCCGTTGAAAAATTCAAGGCGCGATGGGTTGTCGGCGGCTTCGAGCAAACTTTTGGACTCGACTATGAGCTAACCTGCGCTCCCGTCGGCAGACACACTAGTGTCCGCATCCTACTCTGCATCGCGGCCTGCCGGAACTCCAGACTTCGCCAAATCGACGTCGCCAATGCATTTCTATATGCACATGTCGACGCATTAATTTTGGTGGAGTACCAGCATTCTTACAAAACTAACCCTCCCAGCGTCTGCCGTCTCAGAAAATCTCTCTACGGCATAAAACAGGCTCCACGCCTATGGCAGCAGTATCTACACCGTCAGTTACTAATTGCCGGGTTTCGTCAACTCCCGCACGGCCAAGGAATGTATGTACTTACCGACAATCTTGACTACATCCTTCTCGTCGCCTATGTCGATGACTTACTCTACATCAGCACCGTTGATTCCCTCGCTAATTCCTTCGGGCAAACGCTTCAGCAATAGTTACAGATCACCATCACACCTAATATCACACAGTTTCTTGGCCTTAACAGTCACCGCGCAGCTACCACTATTCATCTTACTGCTTCCAAGTATGCCACTACACTACCCGCACGCTTTAACCTCACACCTTCAACTGTCACCACACCTTACCGATCACTACCTATGGACTACAAACCCGATACAACTCCACTTGATAGCACTGAACTACAGCTCTATCATCAGCAGCTGGGTTGTCTTCTATTCGCAACTGTAACGTGTCGTCCGGATCTCGCCTATGCCGCTAGCCAGCTCGCGCAATATTTGCGTTGACCTGAGGGGGAGAATTGGCTAGATCTTCTTCGTGCTCTACAGTTTTTCATTTCGACACCTGAATTTGGACTTATCTATCAAGCCACAACTACAAAAACTCTATATCTCAACGGGTATATCGATGCTGACCATGCAGCAGATACTCCCAATCGTCGATCTCGCACCGGCTTTATCTACCGTCTCAAACATATCGGGACTATCTCATGGAATTCTAAAAAGCAAGAGCTCGTAGCTCTATCATCTGCTGAAGCTGAGTTCATAGCTACTTACACAGCTACTCGCGAAGGTCTCTATCTAGAAGAGCTACTGGAGGAAGCAAAATTGACGACAAGTACACAGTTCACCCTACAGTGCGACAACCAAAGCGCAATCAGAATTGCGCACCAATCTGGTTTTGCCAACAGGATGAAACACATTTCGCTACGATGCTTCTTCGTCAAAGATGAAGTCGAGAAGGGGAGAATGTGATTGGTCTACTGCTCGACCAATGAAATGGCTGCAGATTTCCTCACCAAGAAGCTGACACATCAAAAGTTCCAGTACTCCAACGAACTCTGCGGAATTATCAAGAAGTGACACTATCAGACTTCCAGAAATGAAGGGGAGTGTTGTGATAAAGTCCTGCCGCTGTGTCGCTGTGCCGCTGTGCCACCATATTAGATATGCCCAGCATTCTCTGTATGTTGACGCTTCTAGTGTGTCCGGATCTTATTACCCTGTGTTCTCTAGCTTAGGCGTAGCACCTGTGTGTAGTACAGACACCCCTGCTGCGTCAGGCGTAGGACCGTTTGCGTTGTCTAGCCTATGCTCAACCCTTGCTCCTCCTTCGTTCGCCACTATCGTTTTGCTGTCCTTCACTTTTGACTCCGGTGTGTCTGCCTGCTTCTTTTGCGACCATGATGCGCTTACAGCGCTTGCCGCATCTGCTGAACCCTCCTCTGGTTCTCTAGTTGCTCGCAGCTACACTACCCTTCCCTGTCCAGTGGTTCCCTTGGGTTCCCTCACATGCCTGCACATCCCCTCGTTCTCCCGGAACTTGGTTGGTGTCGGCTGTCTTCAGGACCTCGGCGTCACAACTACGTTTTTGGGTAACGAGTGGGACGCCGTCTCTACCGAGGCCGCCTCAGGTTCTCCCCTTGCGATTTTCCCCCGGGACCCGGTGTCTGGCCTCTTTACGCTGGACACTGCTTCCCCCTCGGGTGGACCATCCTCCCCGGGTCCTGCATCTATACAGGTCGCTGCTGCATGCTCCTATCAGTCACTCACTCATCCGTCCCTTCTGTGGCACCACCGCCTAGGTCACATGTCCCAGCACGGTCTCGTCCTAGGTCTCCCTGCATCGCTGCCTGCCCTCCCTCCCTCGCCTGCATAGCCGTGCACGCCCTACGTCGAGGGCCGGCTGCGCCATGCTCCTCACTCCTCCTCGCTTCGTCCTGCCACCGCAACCCTCCAGACCCTGCACCAGGACGTCTGGGGCTCAGCCCCTTTCCCTGGACCGCGTCACGAGCGCTACTTTCTCATGCTTGTTGACGACTAAACTCGCTACACCACGGTGTTTCCCTTGGAGCGGAAGGTCGATGTGCCTAACGTTCTTATCCCGTGGGTCATAGCTGTGCGCCTCCACCGTGGTCTCCCTGTACTGTGTCTCCACTCCGACAGTGGCGGTGAGTTCGCCTTTGGTCGGCTTGGACACGTCTCTTGTGCAGAGGGCATCACGCAGTCATACACCCTACTGGACTCCCCCCAAGAGAATTGGGTTGCTGAGTGACGCATCGGTTTGGTAATGGAGGTTGCTCGTACCTCCATGATTCATGCAGGTGCACCCCATTTTCTGTGGCCGTTCACCGTTCGCTACGCCACTCACCAGCTTAACCTCTGGCCACGATCCCAGCAGCCGCAGGTTTCGCCGACCCTTCTTTGGACCAGGTTCCCTGGTGACGTGTCGGCGTTCTACGTCTGGGGCTACCTCACTCACGTTTGTGCCTCTGGTACAGACAAGCTCACTGCCCGCATTGTCCCCTGTGTCTTCCTTGGTTTCCCCCTGGACTCGTATGACTGGCAATTTTACCACCCGCCGTCTCACCGTTTCTTTCACTACCGTGACGCCACTTTCGACAAGTCTTTCTCCTTTTACCACCGCTTTCCCCACCGAGGTCTCCCGGTTTTCCCTCCCCTGTTTCTGGTCCCCACTCCCTCGGTCGCCTGTTCTCTCCTTCCTCCCCGTCCTGCTCTGTCTGGTGTGTCTCACGTCACTCCCCTCCCGTCAGTTGTCCCGGTCGAGGAGTCGGCTGACTCTGGTGGCCCTGTGGCTCAATTCTCGCCGCCTATCTCTCCCCCGGTGTCTCCTCCTCCACCGTCGCGGTTGCCGCCACCGCAGCAGCCGTCGCCGCCGCAGCAGCAGCCGTTCGTGGACTCTGGGGGTGCTGGCGTTGAGAATGTGCTAGTCCTAGGGCTCTTGTCTTGCCTTGTCCCGGCGGCCTCGGGGGTGGCACTGGTGCTGGAGAGAGATCTTGTTCTGGAGGTGCTGGAGTGGAGTGTTCCAGAGGTAGTTGCGGTGCAGATGGCGGTCCAAGTGTCGGCGTCGAACAGCAGCCGCAGCAGTTGCCTCCGGTGTCCGCCCTTTGCCTGCTCGGCCTTCCGTCCCCCGACCGCTCGCCTGCACCTTCCCCGCCGCCTCCTCCCCTTCCTTTCCACGGCCCTGTGTTTCCTCTGCCGGACTCGTCCCCGGCCCGTTTCCCACCTCGTTCCCCTCCTGTTACTCCTCCTCTGTCTCCTGACCCGACGCCTCCGTCTCGCGTCTGGTCTCGCCGTCTCTTTCGTGCTCATCCTGTCTCCCCTGCGCTGCGTTCTCACCCTATGTTGCTTCGTTCCCATGCGTCTCATCCTCCCCTCTTGCCTTTGCCTCCTCCGTCGTTGCTTGTTGTCGTGCCTCCCCCTCTGTCTGACTGCCTAGGTGTCGCTCGTCCTCTTGTTCCGCGTGTCCTTGCTTCCCTAGTTACTGACCCGACTATTCCTGTCTTGAATCTTGACGCTCATGTCGCTGCTGTCACTGACTTCGCCTCTACCTGCCGCCTTGACTACGCCACCGCTCTGGTCTCTGACCCTGTGCGTTCTCCATCCATCGAGGGTGCTCCTGCCCTTGGCTGTGACGTCCTATAGGACATGCAGTACGAGCTTCCTTTCCTGTCGAAGGTAGCTCCCCATCTATGTTCCATGCTGCTAGTCCCTGAGGGTGACCCTGACGCTTTTGAAATCCCGACCCCTTGCACTTACGCTGAGGCGACCTCGGAACCCTGGGCCTCTCAGTGGATAGCTGCCATGGAGCAGGAGATGGTATCTTGGAGATCCACCGGCACCTACAGTGACGGAAACAATTGTCCGGATGTTTTGCATTGATTGAGGTTTAGGGGATTTCTGACTATTATACATAAAATTTTAATGTTTTATGGTGGTACGCTTTGGGAGGGGCATATAGTGGATGTGTTCACAGTGCTAAAATCCATATTAGTATACTGGATCTAACTTCGTGCCAAAAGATATACCAGAACAAAGAACAAACTTCTGAACAACATTTGTAGTACCTAGTCCATCGAACCTTGGCCTTGATCACCACACGCACCCTCCTAGGCATGATATCTATGAGGTTAGTGCAAGCCTTTGCAAGGATCTTCTCGCACTCTTCTTGGACCCACCCTTTTGCATAAGGGGGTGAGCACTAGGAAAACCGCAAAGGATTTTAGCGTATGCAAGAGTATTGTGCACGATTTCTGATTGAATGTGATCTCTTAGACTAGCCACACTGAGGTGTGTCTTTTCATGAAAAGACGGGACGATTAGGCGATTGATCCTGTCTTTTCATGGGTCGTCTTCGTCGTAGCGTTGTAGGGTAAAATCACGACCAGAGTGGCGAAAACTAGCGCATCCGCCGCAAATTTTTGGGTAACATAGCACGATCGACTGTGCACTCTTTCACTAATAGAATCATGTCAAAATCCACGGGTTTCGTCATGGTGCAGCAGTCGAAGAAGCCCCAACTGGTGGGGAAGAATATCTGGGTTGAGATCTGGTGAGAAAGAGGGTCACTCTAGTGCTGCATACTCATGCTCTCCAAGTCATTCCTAGCCTAGGCGGGACAAATGGCTTGGAATGGCTTGGAGAGCATGAGTATGTTGTGCTGGAGTGACCCTTTTCCTCACCAGACCTCAACCCGGATTTTCTTCCCAAACAGTCGCAAATTCTTCGACTACTGCACCGTGACCCGACCTGGGGATCCTAGTGTAGTTTTTATAGTGCAAAGGTGCGTAATCGGCCATGCTACGATACCCTCAGTTTTGCGATGTATACACTAGTTTTCGCCGCTCTGTTCCTGGTCTGTTCAGTGCAGCGGCATGACGAAGACGACCCCTGAAAAGACAGGGCCAATTGGCTAATGGCATCTTTGGTCACACCTCAGCATGGCTAGTCTTCGAGATAACATTCAATAAGAAATCATGCACAATACTCTTGCATACGCTTAAATCCTTCACAATTTTCCTAGTGCTTACCCCCTTATGCAAAAGGGTGGGTCCAGGAAAAGTGCGGGAAGATCCGTGTAAAGGTTTGCACTAACCTCGTAGATAGCATGCCTAGGAGGGTGCGGGTGGTGGGTGATCAAGAACAAGGGTCGGTGGACTAGGTCCTAGAAATGTTGGTAAGAAGTTTGCTCTTTATTCTGGGAAACAATTGTCCAGATGTACTCTTTGTGTGCCTTTGTGCACTAAGTTAGATCCAATGTAGTATTGTGGAGTTTAGCGCTGTAAAAACATCCACTATGTGCCCCTCCCAAAACGTACCACCACAAAACATTAAAAGTTTATATACAGTGGTCGGAAAGCCCAAAAAACCTAATTAATGCAAAACATCTAGATAGTTGTTTCCGTCATTGTACGTCGACACATTTCCCCCACCTGGGGTGAACGTAATCGATGGCCGGTTGCTCTTCAAGGTGAGGAGCCCCTCTGGAGAGCCGCCTGTGTTCAAGGCGTGCTACGTGGCTAGAGGCTTCAGTCAGCGAGAGGGGGTGGAATTCTTTCAGACTTTCGCCCCCGCCCCGAAGATGACTACTCTTTGAGCGCTGCTACACGTAGCAGCACAGCGTGACTACGAGCTCCACTCCCTCGAATTCTCCACTGCTTTCTTCAGGGCAGCCTACACTAGCAGTTCTACCTACACCATCTTCAGGGCTTCACCTATACCTTCCCTCCTGGGACCCAGTGGCTCCTCTGGCACCCGGGTTACGGCCTGCGACAGTTGCCCCGTGAGTGGCACAACACTCTGCGTGCTACGCTAGCTGACCTGAGTTCTTCCCGTCGTCTGCAGACCCCTCGCTCTTTGTTCGTGCTGGCTAAACTCCGCTCTACATCCTTGTCTATGTAGACGACCTGGTCTTGTCCTAGAGAAATTCAACACCTTGGTCCTTTCCCCGCAAATCCGGCAGCATTTTCCTTCGTGCTTTCCACAATCATTGTGAACATAGCCCATTCATGGTTCTAGCTAGAGTCAGAATGGTGCTAACCAATATTGGTAAACATTTATTGATTCAAGCAAAATAGAAGGCATAACAGCAACATACCATTAGCACCACTGGATTCAATCCAAAATTAGCAATTAAAAGATCTCACTAGAGATCTTATCAGTGTTGTGATATATGAATTTTTGCATTCCTGCAAGTTTCGTTTTTTATGTAGCAACCTGTATCGAGTTTCTAGGTAAGGAACCATGTCCGAGTGCTGACGTCAGCAAAACATCGCGCGTCTCTAAGATGACGTCCGTGATTCTGCATTCGTCCCCTTCAGCCTTGCCACATGCATTGATGCAGCCTCAACCACTTGTACCACCAACCCGACTTATTTTCAATCTACCGAAGTGAGGGGGGAAAGGAGGATCTATAAGCACTTTGTCACGCACTTCGTCAGCGCCAAAATTCGTCATCAACAAGGGAAGAAAGCGATTGGTCTACCATTTGACCAATGGAATGACCGCCGACTACCTATAGCGCATGAACTTCACACGTCAAAACTGCAGACTTCGTCTCCGAACTCCCAACCACAACGTGACTACATCAAACTTCCAGGAATGAAAGGGAGTGTTGTGATACATGAAGTTCTGCATTCGCGCAAGTTCCGGTTTTGGTGGAGCAAGCAGTATCGAGTTTCTCGGTAAGGAACCATGTCGGAGTGCTGACATCACGTGTCTGTAGGATGACATCAGCATACCGTTATAGTTATGCGAATAGGCATGATGAACTGCTTCAGTCACGCGAACACTCGTGAGCCTATAGAAGGACGAATAGGTCGCATAGCGCGCAGTTAGCCGAACACGTACTTTCCCTAGAGCTATAAATCCTTGTAATGCCGATTATTAACCTTGACTTTACACAGAATTGCGTGCTGAGTTTATTGAACCTTCGACTATCCACAAGTTCATGTGCTCTGGTTCACTCTTATAAGACTTTCAGTGTCTTACTAGTCGCCGTTGGGACCCCCGCCGCCGTGGTGGCCTGACAACGCTGGTGGTGGTGGTCGTGGTGGTGGGCCGCGCAGCTTGGTGTCGGGTGGCGGCTCCAGTGTGGTCACCTACCAGTACCAAATTCAGTCCGGCCCCCGCCGTGGCACCGTCTACGACCGTTCTGGTCACACCGCCGCATGCTGCTACCGCCGCCTTGACAAACTCTACCGTCTCTGCTTCAGCCCCACGTCGGACCCCCCCCCGACTGGTACAGCCTGGTGCGTCGCCCTCTGTATGTTTTTGAGCTTCACATGGTTCAGATTAGGTCTGCTATGTATGTGATGTATGCTGATAACTCTAGTGTGACTGGACTTGATTACCCGGTGTTGCCTAGTGTAGGTGTGTCCACTGTGTGTAGTCTAGGTTCCCCGGCTACGTCAACATAGGATCACCTGCCTTGTTTAGCCTCGGCTCCACTCTAGCTCCTTCGCCTGCGGCCGCTACCGCAGGAATCTCTTTCACTCTAGACTCAGGTTCGTCCGCCTGCTTCTTTCACGACCATACTGCGCTCACGCTGCTTGCCGCCCCCGTCGATGTAGTGCTTGCTGGCCCTTCCTCAGGTCCGGTAGTTGCACATAGCTCCTCTACACTTCCCTGTCCGGTCGTTCCCTTGAGGTCTTCAGGACCTCGGCATAACCACTACGTTTCCTAGAGAGGAGTGGTACGCAGTCTGTACCGAGGTCGCCACTGGTGCCCCTCTCACCACGTTCCCCCGGGACCCAGTGTCTGGCGTGTTCACCCTAGGCACCGCGTCCCCCCAGGTCGTCGCGCCCTCCCAGGTTGCAGCGTTTAGCTCGTGCCGGTCGCTCACCCACCCATCCTTGCTGTCGCACCACCACTTAGGTGACCCTGCACTCCCCCGTCTGTGTCACATGTCCCATCACAGTCTTGTCTTACGTCTCCCAGCATCGCTCCCTGCCCTCCCTTCCTCGCCTGCGCCGCCGTGCACGCCTTGCGCCAAGGGCTGGCTGTGCCATGCTCCTCACTCCTCCTCGCTTCCCCCTATCACCGTGCCACTCCAGACCCTACACCTGGACGTCTGGGGCCCAGCCCCCGTCCCTGGGCCGCGTCGAGAGCGCTACTTTCTAGTGCTTGTCGATGACTACACGCACTACACCACGGTGCTTCCCCTAGAACGTAAGGCCGACATGCCTAGCGTTCTTATCCCGTGGGTCGTAGCTGCGCGAGTCTACCACAGCCTCCCTGTGCTGCGTCTTCACTCCGACTATGGCGGCGAGTTTGCCTCCAGTCGGCTTGGCCAGTTCTGTTGTGCGGACGGCATCACCGAGTCGTGCACCCTGCCGAACTCCCCGCAGCAAGATGGGGTCGCATTTTGCTAGAGGT
This sequence comes from Closterium sp. NIES-67, assembly GCA_027943415.1. NCBI lineage: Eukaryota > Viridiplantae > Streptophyta > Zygnematophyceae > Desmidiales > Closteriaceae > Closterium > Closterium sp. NIES-67. Next base: position 66,987 of record BQMB01000151.1, read on the forward strand.
GGCTCGTACCTCCATGATCCATACCGGTGCACCCCATTTTCTGTGGCCGTTCGCTGTTTGCTTCGCCGCTCACCAGCTTAACCTGTGGCTTCACTCCCAGCGGCCGCAGGTTTCGCCGACCCTCCTCTGGACCAGGTCCCTTGGTGACGCATCTGTGTTCCACGTCTAGGGCTGCCTTGCTCACGTTCGTGCCTCTAGCATGGACAAGCTAACTACCTGCACCGTCCCTTGTGTCTTCCCTGGTTTCCCCACGGACACGCCTGATTGGCACTTTTACCACCCGCCGTCTCACCGTTTCTTTCACTCTCGTAACGTCACTTTTGACGAGTTTGTCTCCTTCTACACCCGCTTTCCCCACCGAGGTCTCCCGTTTACCCCACCCCTGTTCCTGGTTCTTCCTCCCCTTGTAGCCCCTGGTCTTCTTCCTCCCTGTCCTACCCCGTCTGGTGTGTCTCACGTCACTCCGCTCCCGCCGGTTGTCCCGGTAGAGGAGTTGGCTGACTCTGGGGGCCCTGCGAATTTGTTCTTGCTACCTATCTCTGCCCCTGTATCTCCTCTTCCGCCGTCGCAGCAGCTGCCGCCGTCACCGCCGGAGCAGCAGCCGCAGCTGCCACAAGGGTCCGCGAGCTCTTGGGGTGTGGGCATTGAGGAGGGTGCTAGTCTTGGGGTTCCTGTTGTGGCTTGTCATGGCGGTCCTGGGGGTGGCACCAGTGCTGGAGAGGGTTCTCATTCTGGGGGTGCTGGTTCCGGGGGTGCTATTCCTGGGGTTACTATCGTGGCTCGTCTTGGCAGTCCTGAGAGTGGCACCAATGCTGGAGAGGGTTCTCGCTCTGGGGGTGTTGGCGTGGAGCGTCTCGAAGGTAGCCGTGGTGTAGCTGGAGGTTCTGGTATTGGCACGGAGCAGCAGCAGTAGCAGCATTCGCTGCCGGTGTCCGCCCTTCACCTCCTCGGTCTTCCCTCCCATAACCACCTGCCTGCGTCTCCACCGCTGCCGCCCCTTTGTTTCCTCCACTGGACTCATCTCTCGCTCGTTTCCCCCTTCGTTCTCCTCCTAGGTCAGCTCCTGTGTCTCCTGACCCGACGCCTCCCTCCCACTTCTGGTCTCGCCGTCCCTCTCGTGCTCGTCCTGTCTCTCCTATTCAACGCTCTCACCCTATGTTTCTTTGCTCTCACGCGTCTCATCCTCCCCTCCTCACGTCGCCTCCTCCGTTGTCGCTTGTTGTCGCTCCGCCTCCACTGTCTGACTTCCTTCGTACAACTAGTCCTCTTGTTCCTCGTGTCCTTGCCTTCCTCGTTACCGACCCGTCCGTTCCTGTCTCCAGTCTTGACGCTCTTGTCAGTGCCGTCGCTGACTTTGCCTCCTTGACTACGCCACTGTTCTGGTCTTTGTTCTGCTCGTCCACCGTCCATCGAGGGTGCTCCTGCCCTTGGCACTGATGCCGCCTGGAGGACCGGCAGTACGAGCTCGCTTTCCTATCTGAGGCCGCTCCTCATCTCTGCTCCATGCTGCTAGTCCCTGAGGGTGATCCATATGCCCTTGATATCCCAACCCCTCGCAATTACGCTGTGGCGACCTCGGGACCCTGGGCCTCTCAGTGGATAGCTGCCATAGACACGAAGATGGCATCTTGGAGATCCACCGGCACCTACGTCGATGCACTTCCCCCACCTGGAGTGAACGTAGTGGATGGTCGAGGTGAAGCGCCCTCCTAGACAGCCGCCAGTGTTCAAGGCCTGCTACATTGCTAGAGGCTTCAGACAGCTCGAGGGTCAGACCTTTGCCCCGACCCCGAAGATGACCACTCTTCGGGCGCTGCTACACGTAGCACCACAGCATGACTACGAGCTCCACTCCGTTGACTTCTCCACAGTGTTTCTCTAGGGCAGTCTGCACGAGCAGGTCTACCTACGCCGTCCACTCCGCTTCACCGGCACCTTTGCCCCCGGTACCCTATGGCTCCTCCGGCGCCCGGTTTTCGGCCTGCGGCAGGTGCACCGTGAGTGGCACAACACGCTGCGTGCTACGTTAGCTGACCTACAGTTCTTTCCGTCGTCTGCAGACCCCTCGCTCTTCGTTCGTTCTGGCCAGACCCCGTTCTACATCATTGTCTACGTACATGACCTGGTCTTTTCTACTGTAGACAGAGACTCACTAGCCTCCATAAAGGCTGAGCTGCTGAGGAGACACACTTGCACTGAGCTAGGAGAGCTGCGCCACTACCTTGGCCTGCAGATCTCCAGGGACAGAGCAGCGCGCACCATCACTCTTACACAGTTACACTTGGTGTGCCAGGTCCTTCACACATTCGGTCTTCAGTTCTCCTCCGAACAGCCCACACCTCTGCCAGTAGATCATAGGCTCTCGGCTCCAGTCCCTGAGCAGTCTGTTGAGCCTAGTGATCCTTACACAGAGCTGGTGGGTTGCCTCATATACCTGATGACTTGAACTCGTCCAGATCTCGAGGGTTTTGCGTTATCTAGCAAGTACATCGGGCATGGGGCTAGTGCTAGGAGGATGCAGGCTAGTGGTCCTTTCATGGCACACAGACGCTTCTTGGGCAGACCACGCTGAGACGCTCAGGTCCTCCGAGGGCTACTGCTTTAGCATTGGTTCAGGCGCCATCTCGTGGAGGTCCACCCGCTCGTCATTTGTTGCACTGTCTAGCTGTGAGGCTGAGATCTACGGTGGTGCCATGGCAGCACAGGAGCTCCGCTGGTTGACTTTCTTGCTCACAGACTTAGGTGAACGGCCTAGCTCTACCCCGGTCTTGTATGCTGACAACAGGGCCATGATCCTCCTGTGTGAGGAGCCTCGACTAGAGGGCAGAGCGAAGCACATCCAGCTGCGGTAATTCCTCCTGCGTGAGCTACAGCAGCACTGCCAGGCCTGCGTAGTTCACGTGGCCTTCGGTGCCAACACAACTGATATCTTTACGAAGGCGCTTGCACCTAAAGATCATCAGCAGCAATGTGTACAGCTTGGTCTAGTTCCTGCAGCTCCTCATTTGCTAGGACCTTGATTGTGCACTATATCTTATGTTATCTTGACTGGTCTTGTGGCTCATTTTCCAATTGCTGGACTAGTAGTGCCACACTGGGTTGCTCTTGTTTCCTTTGTACTCTTGCAGACTGGTCTTCAGACCCTTGCCTCAGAGGTTGGACTAGTAGTGTAACCCTGAGCTGCGTGTCTCGTGCTAGTCGTTGCCCCTTGTCTATCCTAGGGGGTGTGTCAACATATATTTCTATATGTTTTAGGCAAGATCGGTGCATGCTCATAAAGAGTACAGCACCTTGGGACAAAACCACCATGTATCACCCATTCTAGTCCAATTCGTTACTTTGAGAACTGGACCTACATGTGTTAACCACCCTACAGTTTTTACAGGGCAAGCAGGTGATAATGTTGCAGCTGGTTCTTTTCCAACTACCTATTGTTAGAAGGCTAGCTTAGCTAGGAAGCTAGGAAAGGCATGAGGTTTAGCTAGGAGGAGCCATGGAGTGGCGTAAGGTTTAGGAAGGAGAAAAGTCGAGGAGAGAAAAAAAGTTGGAATAGAAAGAGAGGCATACAATGAGGGGATTGTACCCTCTACAATAAAGTTTGGTAACCTACCAAGCCTAACAATTATATCACTAAATATATAATTTTAACACACCCCCTAGGCTTGGTAGTCACAAGCCCACACACACCCCCACACCCCCTAACCTAGCACCCCCATTCCCATCAGCCACAACGACTCCAACAGGGCCCACAAGGCCTTGGAGATGGCGATGGCGGCAGTCCTGGCCGCGGCGACAGCGACGGCGACAACGAGCATGCGGCGGCAAAAGGCCTGCGGCGACGACAGCGGCGACGGCGACGGCTTCGGCTTACGATGGCGATGAGTGCAGCGGCCCCTGCCCTTCCGGCGGCGTGTCCAAACTCCGCGACAGGGGGACGGCCGGCAAGAGTCAGGCGGCGGCTGTGGCGAAGAGGAGGGGACAGAGGAAAGGAGGAAGGGGCGGGGCTTTGGATCTTCAGCGCGGCGCCACAGGCGTCGCGCGGCCGGCTGGCGTGCAGGTGGGCAGTTTAGCGGTGCCACAGGCGTCGCGCGGCCGGCTGCAGCCCGACGCCGCCGTCACAGAGCGGCGTCGACGCCGCTGCGGGACGTCGACGCGACGACGGCAGCACAACGGCCCGACGCAACGGCAGCGCGTCGAGACGGCAGCGGCACGACGCGGCCAGTGGCATCACGACGCCGCCACTGCAGCAAAACGCAGCCGCCATGGCTGCGCGAGCGAACAAGGGCAAGGAGTACGCGGCGGAAGCATGAGGAGGCGGTCCAGCAGGGAGGAACTCCTGCTCTAGTACCATGTTAGAAGGCTAGCTTAGCTAGGAAGCTAGGAAAGGCATGAGGTTTAGCTAGGAGGAGCCATGGAGTGGCGTGAGGTTTAGGAAGGAGAAAAGTTGAGGAGAGAAAAAGAGTTGGAATAGAAAGAGAGGCATACAAGGAGGGGATTGTACCCTCTACAGTAAAGTTCGGTAACCTACCAAGCCTAACAATTATATAACAAAAATATATAATTTTAACACCTATACCTCAATTGGCATGCCTCAACAGCAGCCAGGAGGACAAGCAGTACATCCACCAGGCACGTCAACTTCTTCACCTGCAGCAATGCAACAATAAGCAGCGTCAGTGGCAGTTTTTAGTGGAATTAGCCTTGACGGCTCCTGTTATGCTAGAGCTGCGACCGCACCGAGCTCCAGTTCTTCGTTCGCCTTTACACGTGCGCAACAATATCAGCTGCAATTTCTTCAACAACACCAACAAGCTCAACAACAGTTTCAGCCGCAACCTCAATACCTGCAACTGAAACAGCCACAACAGTTTCCACAGCAACAGATTGGCTTTACTGGACCTGTTTTTTCAGGCTCCAACTCTTTTAAGCAACATTCAGATCAAGGCAACAATACCTTTCAATGATGCTGACTTCCACTTGTGGGAGTTTTGAATTTGAGCTCCCCCAAAATCTGCTGGATTATGGCCTTTCTTCAGCGGCGATTATTCTTATCCTTTTAGGGGAACACAGATGGAGCATCAAACTTTTCTTCATGCTTCACTCAGTGCATATACAGTCCTCATCCGGAATCTATCACTGAAAGAGCAGCCTGGAATACTCTCCCTTCATACCAGTTTGACTCAAGCTGAATCTGCATGGAAGCATTTGAAGGGGCGATACATGGCACTCGCAACTGACAACTGTGCAGATGCGAGGCAACGAAAATGTTTCGGATTATGTCAGCAAAGCTCGCACACTTCGTGACCAACTCAAAAAATGTGGCAGATATTTCCCTAAGGAAATGTTTGTAAGCGTCCTTCTTGCCGGACTTGGACCAAAGTGGCGGCAGTGTCGTTCTCTTTTTCGACTTCAATCCAATCTTTATGAAACCTAAATTTGTTCAATTCTTCAAATAATGCAGCAAGATCTTGATCTTCAGGCTGTAGGCAACAAAACAGGGGAGGTACAATTCAGTTTCTACTCAACACGAACTCGACGTCCTCAATACTTCTGTCAAATTTGCAACAAGGAAGGTCATTCTACTGATCTACACTAACCACTGAGTTACAAGTGCTTGTTAGTAGCGGGTCAGTGCGCCCATAGCCCCCTAGGCTCTGCACCTGTGGCCCTTCCTCGATAATCTTCTCAAGGCTAACCCCAGCGGGTCTCTCGACATATCAAACCCTGCAACAACAATGCGACGAAGCAAAAAGGTTGAACAGTGACCTACACGAGCTACATGAGCAGCTGCGCGCATCGCTGACTGAACATCTTTCCTTGCCCGCAACCACACCATCCGATCTGCCTGTCACTTCATGGTTCTTTATCAAGCCTCTGGAAGATGCTGAGCCTCCTCTCAACCATATGCAACACGCACGTGATTCTGCATTCGTCCCCTTCGGCCTTGCCACGTTCATTGACGCAGCCTCAACCACTTGTACCACCAACCCGACTCATTTTCAATCTGCCGAAGTGAAGGGGGAAAGGAGGATCTACACGCACTTCGTCATGCAATTTGTCAAAGCCAAAATTCGTCATCAACAAGGGAAGAAAGCGATTGGTCTACCATTTGACCAATGGAATGACCGCCGACTACTTACAGCACATGAACTTGACACATCACAAGATTCAAAACTGCAGACCTCATTCCCCGAAATCCAACCACAAGGTGACTACATCGAACTTCAAGGAATGAAGGGGAGTGTTGTGATATAAAAGTTCTGCATTCGCGCAAGTTCCGGTTTTGGTGGAGCAAGCAATATCGAGTTTCTCGGTAAGGATCCATGTCGGAGTGCTAACATCACGCGTCTCTAGGATGACATCAGCATACCGTTTTAGCTACGCGAATAGGCATAACGAACTGCTTCAGTTACGCGAAAAGTCGCGACTCTATAGAAGGACGAATAGGTCGCATAGCATGCAATTAGCCAAACAAGAACTTTCCCTAGAGCTATAAATCCTTGTAATGCCATTCTATTATCAACCTCTACTTTACAAAGAATTAGGTGCTCAGGTTATTCAACCTTCTGTCAACTTATACATCTCTTGCACATGTCAAAGTTATAGGCTAGTAGGGTTCGTGCTCTTAGAGAGTACAATTCCCAACCATATAATTGCTCTTGTATCCCCTCATTCTAATCATTGCGTTATTCTGATATGGTATCAGCTAGGTTAGGTCCGCTCACCCGTGCTTCTGCTCTAGCCTGCCGTAGCCGCCCTAGCTGGCCGCTTGCCCCTCGCGCCAGCCCCTCGTCCGCTGGCCCCGTGCTCGCCAGCCCTAGCGCGCCGGCCCCTTGCCCGCTGACCCCATGCTCAATGGCCCTAGCTCGCCGGCCCTAGCTCGCCGGCCGCACACCCACTGGCCCCCCGCTCGCCCGCTGGCCCTGCTGCCTGCCGGCCCTAGCTCGCCGGCCCTAGCGCGTTGGCCCTCGCTCGCCAGTGGCCCGCTGCCCGCCGGCCCTAGCTCGCTGGACCCGCGCGCCGGCCCCTGTTTGCCGGCCTCTAGCTCGCCAGCGGCGCGCTGCCCGCCGGCCCCTGCTTGCCGGCCCCAACACCCACCGGCCCCAGCTCCCACCGGCCCCAGCTCCCGCCGGCCCCAGTCCGCACCGGCCCAGCTCCCGCCGACCCCTGCTCACCAGCCCCTGCTCGCCGGCCCCTGGTCGCCAGCCCCAGTCAGCGCCGGCCCCGGTCCACGCTGGCCCCAGCTCTCGCCGGCCCCAGCTCTCGCCGGCCCTTGCTCCCCGAACCCTGCTCGCCGGCCCCTGCTCGCCAGCCCCTACTCGCTGGCCCCAGCTTGCCGGCCCCAGCTCCCGCCGGCCCCATTCCGCACCGGCCCCTGTCCGCGCCGGCCCCTGTCCGCGCCGGCCCTAGTCGCCGCCGGCTCTAGCCGCGCCGTGCCGCCGAGCTACCAAGCAGCCGAGCCGCCAAGCCACCGAGTCACCGTGCTCCCGCCGGCCGTCTCCGCCGCTGCTCTCCACAGCTCTCCACCGCTCTCCACCGCTCTCCACTGCTCTCCACCGCACTCTCCTCCTCCACCTCTAGCGGTTGTCAGCTGCTGCAGCCGTGGCGATGGCGGACGCTGTGCTCTGCCTGGATGCGGAGGGTCAGGCGATTGACTTTGAGGCGTGGCTCACCGACCTCCGCCGCTGAGGGGTCAGCGCCAGGATGGCCAGTCCTTGGCCGTCCACGTCGACGGTAAGATCCCCTGCCCCGACCTGCCTGCTGCCCTCTCTAATGCCCCCACGCCCGTTGAGTGTGAGGCCTTTGCAGCTGCTGAGCTCGCTCGCTCCGTCTGGGGATCGCACGCAGCTTTCTATAAGTCGCGCCCTCCCCGTGTCCGAGAGTTCGGTTTTCAGACCGTAGAGACTGCGAAGGAAATCTTAGATGCTACCATTGCACGATACTCAACTCCCTCCTCCGCCTCTGCCGACCGTTTCCTGCTCCCGCTGCTCTTTCCTAATCTTGCGTCCTTCCTCACTGTCGCTGACCTAGCCACTCATCTGCGCGCTCGTCAGGATAGGTACCGTGCTCCTAGCACTGAGGCCCATCTCACTGTACTACCTCCCCCCATCGGTGCTACCCTCTCAGATTAGGTTTGCTTTGTGTGCCATGTATGCTGATGACAGTAGTGCCACTATTACCCTGTGCTGCCTAGTGTAGGTGTGTCCATTGTGCATAGTCTAGACTCCCCTGCTGCGTCAAGCATAGGATCTCCTGCTTTGTTTAGCCTAGGCTCCACGCTAGTGCCCCCACCGGCTGACGCTACCACCGCGCTCTCCTTTACGCTGAACTCTAGTGCGTCTGCCTGCTTATTTTGCGACCGCACTACGCTCACGCCGGTTGTAGCCCCTGCGCTTATAGCGCTTGCTGACCCCTCCTCAGGTCCGGTAGTTGCTCGTAGCTCCACCACCCTTCCCTGTCCGGGCGGTTCCCTCGGGCTCCCTTACCGGCTTGCACATCCTCTCGTTCTCCAGGAACCTAGTTGGTGTTGGCTGTCTTCAGGACCTTGGCATCACCACTACGTTCCCTGGCCACGAGCAGTACGCAGTCTGTACCGAGGCCGCCATTGGTGCCCCCCTCACCATGTTCCCCCGGGACCCTGTGTCTGACCTGTTCATGCTAGACACCATGTCCCCCCTGGTGGGGGCGTCCCCCAAGGTGGCTGCGTCTACCCAGGTTGCCGCGGCTTGCTCGTGCCAGTCGCTCACTCACCCGTCACTTCTATGGCACCACCGCCTAGGTCATGCCAGTCTCCCGCGTCTGCGTCACATGTCCCATCACGGTCTTGTCTTAGGTCTCCCTGCGTCGCTCCCTGCCCTTCCTCCCTCGCCCACGCCTCCGTGCCCGCCTTGCGTCAAGGGCCGGCTGCGCGGTGCTCCTAACTCCTCCTCGTTTGCCCCCACCACTGCGCCACTCTAGACGCTGCACTTGGACGTTTGGGGCCCAGCCCCCGTCCTCGGGTGTTACTTTATGGTTCTCGTCAACGAAAACATGCACTACACCACGGTGTTCCCCCTGGAGCGGAAGGCCGATGTGCCTGACGTTCTTATCCCGTGGGTTGTAGCTGTGCGAGTCCATGCCGGCCTCCCCGTGCTGCGTCTCCACTACGACCATGGTGGCAAGTTCGCCTCCAGTCGGCTTGGCCAATTCTGTCGTGCAAAGGGCATCACCCAGTCGTACACCCTGCCGGGCTCCCTGCAGTAGAATGGGGTCACTGAGCAACGCATCAGTTTGGTCATGCAGGTGGCTCGTACCTCCATGATTCATGCCGGTGCACCCCATTTTCTGTGGTCATTCGCTGTTCGCTACGCCGCTCACCAGCTTAACCTGTGGCCGCACTCCCAGCGGCCGCAGGTTTCGACGACACTCCTCTGGACCGGGTCCCTTGGTGACGCGTCCGCGTTCCACGTCTGGGGCTGCCTCGCTCACGTTCGTGCCTGTGGCACGAACAAGCTCACTGCCTGCACCGTCACTTGTGTCTTCCTTGGCTTCCCCCTAGACGTGTCTGACTGGCACTTTTACCACCCACCGTCTCAACGCTTCTTTCACTCCAGTGACGTCACTTTTGACGAGTCTGTCTCCTTCTATACCTGCTTCCCCACTGAGGTCTCCTGGTTACCCTGTCCCTGTTCCTGGTCCCCACTCCCCCGGTAGCCCCCGCTCCTCTCCCTCCCCGTCCTGCCCCGTCTAGTATGTCTCACGTTTTTGGGCTGAGAATAGCCCTAGGATCTTTTCAGAAGGCTAAGTCCTTGTAACAGAGTGCTTGATAGCACAGCAGAAGTCTTGAGTTGAACCCTTGTACTGGTATGTGAGAACAAGTGATTGATTCTAGCAAGGGGATACAAGGTTTATATAATAGTACAAGAGAATATGAAGAGTCCAACTATTTATGCACTTCAAGTGGTACATTCTCTTTTACGACTCGATAAGGCAACCGGGGTAACCACTCGTACTGTAAGATTGGGACGGTTTTTTTTTCCTTGCTGTCGCGCTGACTCTTGACTCTTGCAATTCTGACTATTGGGTTGCACGGTCAACAGTCTGTGACAGTTGCCCTTTCGTAACCTCTACGAGGTGTCGTCAACCTACGTTATCCATCGGTGGTACTGTAGCAGTGTTGACTCGGTGATCCTCGTTATTGCAGTCTTCGCGTATTCGTACACCCACGCGAGTATCCTGTAATGTCTTTAAGTTTCTTTTTCATTTCCAACACCCTCCATTTCTGGAGTGTCCATGTGGTCGAGGTTGCTGACGTGTTGCAGTCCAGTCAGCAGCATGCGGTACTGGAACTTCAATTTCATCAGCTTCTTGGTCAAGTAGTCGGCTGCCATTTTTATGGTAGGGCAGTAGACCAATTGGAGACGTCCCTGCTCTATCTCGTCCTTCACGAAAAAATAGCGAAGCGATATGTGCTTCGTCCTATTGGCGAATTCGTTTTTGTTTGCAATCCTGATTGCTGATTGGTTGTTCCAGAAGAGGGAGAAGCTTGGTAACTCGACTATCTTAGCTACTTTGAGCAGCTCCCGCAGGTACAGTCCTTCCTTTGTGGCTATGCAGAGGGTGATATATTCCGCTTCAGCTGATGAGAGGGCGATTAGTTCCTGTTTTCCCGAGTGCCAGGAGATAGTGCCGATAGGTTCCAGGCGATAGATGTAGCCGGTGCGTGAGCGCCTGTTATCCTTGTCGCCGTCATGGTCGGTGTCGACGTAGCCGATGAGTTCGGTCTTGGTGGTGGCGTTTTTTGTGGTAGGTTAGGCCGATCATCGGAGTCGAGATGAAGTAGTGCAGCGCGCAATCGAGTTCCTGTAGATTCCCCCCTTGAGGTGCGTAGCGAGCTTGCTATCGGCGTAGGCGAGATCAGGATGACAGGTGACGGCGGCGAATAGTAGACAGCCCTGCTTCTGCTGATATTCCTGAATTCCGGCCGGTCCGAGTAGCGAGGCGGTCGGCACGAGAACTGACGGTGCGTATGAGTACGGAGTAGCAAGAGGTAGCGGGGAGAGATCGGACCGCCGAGCGATGGTGTCAGCATACTTTGAGGCCGAAAGGTGGATGGTGTCAGGCCGAGGTACTGCGTCACAGTCGGCAACAGGGTGATGGTGAGCTGAAGCTCCGGCTCCCCTTCGAACCAGATGGTGATGGAGGTGGTGGAGCCGATGTAGAGCAAGTCATCTACGTAGTTGATGAGCAGGACGTAGTCGTCGCTGCGGGAAAGGCGATACATGTTTTAGTCATGGGGCAACTGGGCAAAGCCCATGACGGTGAGGATTTTGTGCACGTACTGCTGCGGGGCCTGCTTGATCCTGTAAAGGGATTTGACAAGTTGGCACACTAGCATTGGATCGTCGACGTATGCGTGTGGCTGCTTGACAAAGATGTCGGCATCAGACTTCCCGGAGAGGATTGTCTTCCCCTTCGTCTGAGAAATTGGAATCAGCTTCCAAGGGTTTCTCTCGTGCAGTGCTGCTAATTCTCGATCCATTGCCTCCCTCCATTTTTCCCTGTGAGTCCTTGCAACACCCGTTTGATAGTCTTCAGCTCCTCAACTGGTGGCAGCAAGGACGTCGGATGTACTGCTGCGACGAGTCTGAGGATTTGCAGGCCAGTCTTGGTGTAGCGAGGGAGTGTCGGGTCCTCAGGATAGTCTGCTTCGTCTCCCGCTTCAGGATCAGGTATGAAACCTGGTCCAACTCTTTATGAAACGTTGGTTTCAATGCTATGGGGTGTTACGTAACAAGTGTCGGCGAAGTGGTAGCATGCTTCAGCGTTCGCGCTTTCGCGAGGATTTTCTTCATCCATCTGCATGTCGACTGAGCAGTAAGGGAGTGGTCCAACAGCTGCTGGCGCGTTCGGGATGTTCTGCTCATACAGGTCAGGCTCTTCGTCTGTCGAGGCGAACACGCCAGCGAAACCACCAGATGGGTCTTGATTGGTGGCGATGTTCTCCAGGTAATGGTTGAGGGTGAGGTTCTCGTAGAAAATCACATCACGTGCCGGTACTGTTTCTTTGTCTTCCACGTCAAAGATTTTCCATGCCTTGTAATGTTTTTCCATAACGAGATGTAGACCCCATTTTTCCGGCTGCGAAAATCATCCGGCTCGTTCAGTGTGTGGTCGGTACTGTACCATGCAGCCGAAAACTCGTAACAATTTTGTGCTGCCCTGCTTCCCTATCCACAGCAGATGTGGTGATGCGTTGTTTGGCAGGGAGCTTGATGACAGAAGATTCTGCAGCATGACGGCGTGATTCATTGCCTCCGGCCACTGTGAGTTGGGTAGATGCATCCGAGTCAGCAGTTTCCTCATGGTGTTCTGGAGAGTTTTGTTCATCCTCTCTACTACACCATTCTGTTGGTGAGCGTAGGGGAGGGTGACGAGCCTCTTGATTCCTCTCTCAACAAGGTAGTCCTTGAAGAATTGGGATTGGTATTCCATCGCCCCATCTGGCTGAAAGCATTTCAGTTTCGTGTCTCCCTCGCGTTCTGCTGCAGCAAGCCATGCGATGAAGGCAAAGACGGCGAGGTCGCGTGACGGTGGGTTTAGATGCCAGGTGTACCGTGTGGCTGCATCGACAAAGTTGATGACGTAGTTGAGGTCAGCCTGGCCGACTGCTCACGAGATATGTAGTACATCGCTGTATACTTTTTTTTAGAGGAGCGTACTCCGGTGTGCTTGGGTTGTGATGCAACGGGAACGGTTGATGAGGAAGATCTGCTTTGAAGCAGATAAAGTAGGTGCGTCAAGGTCGTCGGAGTTCACGGCCATCGAGATGTAGGAGAGTGTCCTTGTCCAGGAATTTCGCACGAATTGTGTCAAGTAGGCGTGAGTTGCCGGGATGTCCTAACCTCTGAAGCCAGATTTCCTCGCTCGCCTTATGTCCGAAAGATCGATGGTATAGGTCCGAGTTGGCGTAGAAGGCGGAAACCGTCGCGACGCTTTGATGTTGCTCGCAAGGATGTGCCTTCAGCTGCTCGCCATCAATGGGTGGCATGTTAGGTGGAGCTTCTTTGACAAGTGGCGCCGACAAAGTCCCAGCGATGGGATTTGCAGAGAGTGCTTGTGTCGGCGCTTGTTCTTCTGCGGCGTGTTGTGGTGTTGGTGCCTATTCCCCATCTTCGCACATCACTACTAATGCGCGTGTGCTTTCTGCTTCAGGTATCGTATTGGAGCACCAAAAGCCGTCGCGGTCAAAGCCAGGGTCGAGATCCGGCGTGTGCGTCCAGGACGTAAAGAAGACAACACCATCACTGTCAATGGTCCCGCGGTCTGGAACGAAGTCTAAGACGAAAACTCTATGCAGAAGGAGGGCTCTGCCGATGAAGAGACCGCCCTTCCCGTGGTAGAGACGGAACTCCCGATCGAAGCTATCACACTCCAGGTGAATGCCCTTCAACATTAGCTGGCTGACGCTGAGTAGATTGTAGCCGAGGTTGTCGACGACAAGTACCCGTGACATCTGTAGTATCACGTTTGTCTTGCTGGATTATAACTGAATGACTCTTTCCTTTCGTTTGCGCAGGTTCTGGTTGTTGGCGACGGTGATAACGACCTTGGCTCAGATTCTTCTCTCACACACGTGTGCCGAAGAACACATGTGCTGACCACAGCATCTATCAAGAAACCAAGTGTCGCGGTCGGACGGTTTGTCGCGAGCTATCGCAGCGTAGGTCGGGTTTGGTTGCAGTCCGGTCTGTGTTAGAGCGGGGGGTTGTTTGTCGAGATCACTGTGAGGTGGAGAGTCGGGTGCACAAAAATCTGTTTGTGCCATGCAGCTTATGACGTTTCGTGCGTCTTGTGCAGAGCGGTTCGTCAGAGCTGGTGGGCGCTGCTGAGTTGAAGCGACCGGACTCGGAGACGGGCGTGGTGCTTGAGGCTGATACTGTGGGAATTGCGGCTGCTGCTGCTACTGCCTTGGGCAGTTGAAGCGTGAGTGTCCCGTCGTGCGGCAACGATGACAGTATGGAGGTGAGTGTCGTTTCTAGTGTTGATTGTTGTGGTTGCGCCCGTGCGTGTAGAACGCGAGTTGCTGACTGGGTTTCTTTGCATGGCGTTCTTCGTACAGGCCAGCAAGGACAACCATGACGAATGAATCTTCCGATAAGTTCCCTCCGCTTTGTAGGAGCTTGTCGCATATGCCTCTATAGCGATTGATGTACGTCATTGTTTTTTCTCCTCGTTGCATCTGGATCGTTGTGAGGTGTGCCATCAGTCAGCTTTGAGTCACGCTGTCGGTTGCTTGGTAGACGCTCTTCAAGTGACAGTATGTGAACTCGGCTGAATTGCCGAAGTTACGATACGTGCGGATGCTTTGTCGCTCTGTTGATGTCAATTTGCGCAAGAGGATGGTGAAGGCCATCAGGGATTGATAAGTGTTGGTGCATATTCATTTGCACGTCATCCTGTCGTCTGTTCGCATCATTTCGTTTGCATGTGTTTTGTGTGCTACGTTGTTTGTATGGTTTGTTGGGCTTGCATGTCTTTGCATGTTCATCTTGTGCTTGTGCAGATGTGCTTGGATTGTGCATGACATCGAGCACATTCCAACGAGCCAAGAATTGTTGGAATCGGAGCACATATGAAGAAGTTACGAAGAAATGTTTGATGGATTTGTTACAACTCATTGGAAGTCCTTGTCAGCTGCTACACCAAAGTTGGAGAGCCCTATAACGAGGAGGGACCAGCATGTGTGGGACTTTTGTCCCCACCTTGCAGCTGCAGCATTTGGGGTTTGGAGGCCAACCTGGCACAGTGTGAAATTTGTCTTGCCAGGCTGGCTGAACCTGAGGATGGGGAGTCAAAACTTTGACTCTTGTCATGTTCTTGACCATGGGCCTCCAGGGTCCTTCCCTTTCATCCTTCACTTCCTACCCCACCTTCCAACTGTGTTTCAATGCCTTTTCTATCATGCCTCTGATCTTGTAAGCTTCAATCATAGTGACTCTGAGGACTGTCAACTTCTCCTAGGGCAGATTACCCCCCAGTGCGCCAAACGCCATAGCTCACTCGTTTAGCTACGGAATCGAGTGATTCAACTTTCAGTGGAAAGCTGACACTGCCAGCTACAACATATCCGATTTTCAGATCGTTTCACCGATTGGAGTTTTTGATATAGCTATTCGAAGGTCGCGAGTTTTCTGGGCGTCATAACGAAGTGCTGCAGAAATTTCCAAGGAGCCATTGAATCATCTGCTTATAGCCTTCTCTAACCAACAATAAGTGTAAACCTTCTTCTCTTGACTAGTCCCGTTTACAGAGAAAGGCCAGGAGCTGGTGAAAAAGCCGAGGATTTGCGCGCCGTCCATGAGCAACTCAAACTCGAAGCTCTAGGTGAAGAAGTCCTTGCCTTTGAATGGTGAGGATGTCTGTAGTTTCAGGATGTTGTTAAACTGTTGTTGCATGATGACGATGTCAGATTGTTTGTCTGCTGTCTCCAAATCCACTGCTGGCGCAGGAGTCGGCAGGAAGGTGAACGAGCCTGGCGAGGGCTGGTAAGGTTGATGCTGTGTAGGTTGTGTGACTCTTGCGTACAATGCGCCATCAAGGCTCATCGAATTGCTCCACTGTTGTTGTTGCTGTGTGCCGATTGAGCAGGTGCTGAAGACTGTTTGTAAGTCAACATGAAGGAGAAGAATTTCTCCATGAGGTTCCGGTCCATGCCCGATGAGGAGGCCACTGGTTGCGTGGAGGCTTTTGCAGTTGCGACTACCTCAGCCTGTAGTCCAGAGACTGGAGGTGCAGAGGGGGATCCAGTAGAGGATCCATCGCCCTTAGATGGTGCCATGTCTTGTATTCTTAACTGATAAAGCTGAGATTGTTGCGAGTGGTTTTATAACCGAATTAAAAAAACTCACTGAGGGAGTCTGACTAGCTCTCATACCATGTTGGGCTGAGAATAGCCCTAGGATCTCTCAAGAAGGCTAAGTCCTTGTAACAGAGTGCTTAATAGCACAGCGGAAGTCTTGAGTTGAACACTTGTACTGGTATGTGAGAACAAGTGATTGATTCTAGCAAAGGGATACAAGGTTACTATAATAGTACAAGAGAATATGAAGAGTCCAACTATTTATGCACTTCAAGGGGTACATTCCCTTTTACGACTCGATAAGGTGACTCGGGTAACCACCCATACTGTAATATTGGGACGGTTATTTGTCCTTGCTGTTGCGTGGACTCTTGACTCTTGCAATTCTACCTGTTGGATTGTACGGTCAACAGTCTGCGACCGTTGCCCTTTCGTAACCTCTGCAAGGTGTCCTCAATTTATGTCATCCATTGGTGGTACTATAGCAGTTTTGTCTCGGTGATCCTTGTTGTTGCAGTCTTCGCGTATTCGTACACCCATGCGAGACTCCTGAAATGTCTTGAAGTTTCGTTATCATTCCCAACACACGTCACTCCCCTCCCGTCGCTTGTCCTGGTGGAGGAGTCAATTAACTCTGGAGGTCGTGCAGCTCAGGTTTCGCCGCCTGTCTCCTCCTCCGCCGTCGCAGCAGCAGCCGCCATCGCCGCCACAGCAGTAGCCGTCGTCGACGCAGCAGCAGCAGACACCGCCGCAGCAGCAGTAGAGCCGCCGTCGAACAGGTCCGCAAGCTCTAGGATTGTGGGCGCTGGGGAGGGTGCTAGCGCTTGGGGTGCTGGTTCTGGGGGTGCTATTCGTGGGGGTACTTTTGTGGCTTGTCTCGGCGGTCCTAGGGGTGGCACCGATGCTGGAGCGGGCTCTCGTCCTGGGGGTGCTTGTTCTGGGGGAGCTAGTTCTGAAGGTACGGTCGTGGCTTGTCCTGGCGGTCCTCGGGGTGGCACCGGTGTTGGGGAGGGTTCTTGTTCCGAGGGTGCTGTTGTGGAGCATTGTGGAGGTAGCCGTGGTGCTGCCAGAGGCTCTGGTGTTGGCGTGGAGCACCAGCAGCATTCGCCGCCGGTGTCTGCCATTCGCCTCCTCGGCCTTCCCTCCCCTGACCACCCACCTGCACCTCCTCCGCCTGTCTACGGCCCAGTGTTTCCTCTGTCAGACTCGTCCCCTGCCCGTTTCCCCCCCCCTCTCCCCTCCTGTGTCTCTTGACCCGATGCCTCCTTCTCACTCCTGGTCTCACCGTCCCTCTCGTGCTCGTCTTGTCTCCCCGGTTCAGCATTCTCACCCTTTATTGCTCCGTTCTCATGCGTCTCCTGCTCCTTCTCCCGTCGCCTCCTCAGTCGTCGCTTGTTGTCTCTCCGCCTCCTCTCTATGACTTTCTTTGTGCGGCTAGTTCTTTTGTTCCTTGAGTCCTCGCCTCTTTTGTTACCGACCCATCCGTTCCTGTCTCAAGTCTTGACGCTCTTGTCACCGCTGTTACTGACTTTGCCTCCACCCGCCGCCTTGACTATGCTACTGTTCTAGTCTCTGACCCTGCCCATCCTCCGTCCGCTGGGGGTGCACCTGCCCTTAGCAGTAACGTCCTAGAGGACAGGCCGTACGAGCTAGCTTTCCTGTCCAAGGCCGCGCCTCATATCTACTCCAAGCTGCTAGACCCCGAGGGTGACCCAAACGCCCTTGACATCCCGACCCCTCGCACTTTCATTGAGGCGACCTTGGGACCTGGGCTTCTCAGTGGATAGCTGCCATAGACGCGGAGATGGCATCTTGGAGATCCACCGGCACCTACGTCAATGCAGTTCCCCCACTTGGGGTGAACGTAGTCGATGGCCGGTGGCTCTTCAAGGTGAAGCGCCCTCCTGGAGAGCCGCCAAAAGCGTGCTACGTTGCTAGAGGCTTCAGTCAACGCGACGTTTTTGACTTCCTTAAGACCTTCGCCCCCACCCCGAAGATGACCACTCTTCGGGTGTTGCTTCATGTAGCAGCACAGCGCGACGACGAGCTGCACTTTCTTGTCTTCTCCACGGCATTTCACCAGGGCAGTCTGCACGAGCAGGTCTACCTACGCCGACCTTCGGGCTTCTTTGGCTCTTTCCCTCCTAGGACCGAGTGGCTCCACCGGTGCCCGATTAACGGCCTGCGTCAGGCGCCTCGTTAGTGGCATGACATGCTGCATGCTACGTTAGCTGACCTATAGTTCTTCCCGTCCTCTTCAGACCCTTTGCTCTTGGTTTGTCCGGGCCAGACACCATTCTACATCCTTATCTACGTAGACGACTTGGTCTTCGCTACTGCAGATCGAGACGCACTCGCCTCCATGAAGGCTGAGCTGCAGAGGAGACACACCTGCATCAACCTAGGAGAGCTATACTGCTACCTTGGCCTGCAGCGCACACCATCACTCTCACACAGTCATAGTTGGTGCACCAGGTGATTCAGAGTTTCGGTCTTTAGTTCTCCTCCGCACAGCCCACACCTCTGCCAGTAGATCACAGGCTCTCGACCAGGCCCCAGAAGTCAGGAAATTTTTCCTGATTCAGGAAAAAAACAGGGAGTTTCTCGGTACTTACCCTGATTGTGCAGGGTTTTGTAAATGACACACCCTGTTTTTTCAGGCTTTTTGTAAGGGTAAACTCTGATTGCTCAGCAAGGTTTCTTAGCGAACCCTGAATTTCTCAGCATTGTAGCAGGTCTTAGTCCTTTCCAAAAGCGTGTCTAGGGGGGGCAGTCAAGAATTTCGAGGTTCTCCCCCCTCCCTTCCCCCACCCCCCGAGGCTGTGTGAGGGCGCTGATTGGCCATGGGTAAAAAAATTCTCCGTGCTGTATGTTGGAGGTCATGTGAGTGGGGTGTGCTGAGGACTCTGTGAGGGCAATTACTGGCCCTTGGCCGAATTTGTTTGATGTGCGCCTGCCCTAGGGCTCTGGGAGGGAAGAGATTCCCTCCGCCCTTGCAATCTCGTCGCCTCCCTCCCTATTCAGCCCTTCCCCCCTCTCCCCCCACCAATTGTCGTTTCCTGCCCATCCCCCAATCTCGCCACACACGCGCAAATTCGCTATGAATTCCCAGCACCCCCAAAAACCAAGACTTGAACACACAAAATTAATGAACTATAACATGTATAGAAAGATTGAAAAATCAGTATTTTTTTTTTTTAAGCAATTCTGATGGCTCGAGATTTTTTTTTAGGGGACCCTAAAAATTCAGACTTTTCTGTAGGGAGAATCTTGATGGATCAGGAAGCCTCAAAACTAATCTAGGGCCCTGCTCTCGACTCTAGTCCCTGAGGAGTCTGTACAGCCTAGTGGTCCATACGCAGAGCTGGTGGGTTGCCTCATGTACCTGATGACTTGCACTCGTCCAGATCTCGCATACCCTCTCAGCATCCTGGCTCGCTTTGTGGCGACAGGCAGACACCGACCGCAGCACTAGTCAGCCGCTAAGAGGTTTTTGCGTTACCTAGCAAGTACATTGGGCATGGGGCTAGTGCTGGGAGGACGCAAGCTAGTGGTCCTTACAGGGCATACAGACGCTTCGTGGGCAGATGACGCTGAGACTCTGGGGCTCTCCCAGGGCTACTGCTTTAGGCTTGGTGCAGGCCCCATATCTTGGAGGTCGACCCGCTCGTCGTCTGTTGCCCAGTCTAGCTGTGAGGCTGAGATCTACGCTGGTGCCATGGCAGCACAGGAGCTCTGCTAGCTGACCTTCTTGCTCACAGACTTAGGTGAGCGGCCTAGCTCTGCCCCGGTCTAGTACAGTGAGAACTGGGCCATGATCCTTCTGTGTCAGGAGCCTCAACTAGAGGGTAGAGCGAAGCACATCCAACTGTGGTACTTCCTCCTGCGTGAGCTACAGCAGCGTCAACAGGCATGAGTAGTACACTTGGCCTCTGGTGCCAACATAGCTGATATCTTTACTAAGGCGCTTGCGCCTATTGATCATCAGCGGCACTGTGTACAGCTTGGTCTAGTTCCAGTAGCTCCTCACTTGCTAGGACCCTAATTGTGTACTCTTTGCATTGTTTGGACTAGCCTTGTGGCTCTTGTTCTAGTGGCTGGACTAGTAGTGCTGACGTGGGTTACTCTTGTTTAGCTTGTACTCTTGCTGACTGGTCTTTAGACCCTTGCCACAGAGGTTGGACTAGTAGTGTGGCTGTGAGCTGCGTATCTCTCGCTAGGCACTGCCCCTTGTCTAGGGTATAGGGTGTGTCAACTTATACATCTCTTGCATATGTAGAAGTTATAGGCTAGTAGGGTTCGTGCTCTTAGAGAGTACAATTCCCAACAATATATTCATTGCGTTATTTTGATACCTTCGACTACCAACAAGTTCATGTGTTCAGGTTCACTCTTATAAGATTTCTGCTAACATAGCCAATTCATGGTTCTAGCTAGAGTCAGAAACAGGCCCTTAGATTGCAGGAATTTTTTCCTGATTCAGGAAAAAAAACAGGGTTTTTGCTGGTACCAGCCCTCATTGCGCAGGATTTTGTAGAAGGCATGCCCTGATTTTTCAGACTTTTTTTTTTGTCAACTCTGATTCCTCTGCAAGGTTTTCTTAGCGAATCCTGAAGTTTCAGCTTTGAAACGAACTGTACTCGTTTCTGCCAATGCTTGATTTGCAGGGTCTCCCGAGATTTCAGAGGTTCTTCCCCCCTCTAGGCTCCGTGAGGGCGCTGATTCGCCCTTCGTCAAATATGAGGCCCGATGGTGCTGGGGGGAGTCTTTTCCCCCTCTAGGCTTAGTGTGGGCGCTGATTCGCCCTTCGTCAGATTTGAGGCTCGATGGTGCTGGGGGCTGTGTGAGTGGACTTCATGGCCCTTAACCAAATTTTGGGCGAGACGTGTGCCTTGGAGCCTTGTGAGTGTAAGAATTTGTTAAAGGGTGCAGAAAACTAAGTATAGAATATGCAGACACAAGTACTTGAAGTATAAAATAATACTGGAAGGACCTCCAGTAACAGCCAGTACTAACAAGTTGTAACACCAGAATCAGTGTTACGGCCTTGTGATACTTCAAGACTTGAGCAAGGATCTTTGCTGGAATGGTAGACTAGTAAGACAACGGAAGTCTTAGAACTTGTAAGTGTTGACCAGAATTTACTCAAGAACAAGTTAATAATATCTACTAGAAGAACCTGTTTCGTAACTGAAACGGACTGCCGGCGTAATCATGTTGACGAGCGCTATTTGCTGACGTCATTCTATGGATGCTAGGTATAGTATTACTTGACAATATCTATCGGAACTACTTACAAAAATGCTTAAGTCCGACTTTATCACAACACTCCCCTTCATTTCTGGAAGTCCGATAGTGTCACTTCTTGATAATTCTGCAGAGTTCGTTGTAGTACTGGAACTCCTGACGTGTCAGCTTCTTGGTGAGGAAATGTGCAGCCATTTCATTGGTAGAGCAGTAGACCAATTGCGTTCTCCCCTTCTCGACTTCATCTTTGACGAAGAGGTATCGTAGCGAAATGTGTTTCGTCCTGTTGGCGAAACCGGGTTGGTGCGCAATTCTGATTGCACTTTGGTTGTCGCGCTGCAGGGTGGACTGTGTACTTGTTGTCAATTTCACTTTCTCCGGTAGTTCTTGTAGATACCTTCGCGAGTAGCTGTGCAAGTAGCTATGAACTCAGATTCAGCAGATGATAGAGCTACGAGCTCTTGCTTTGTAGAATTCCATGAGATAGTCATGATAGGTTTGAGACAGTAGATAAAGCCGGTGCGAGATCGACGATTGGAAGTATCCGCTGCATGGTCAGCTTCGATGTACCCGTTGAGATATAGAGTTTTTGTAGTTGTGACTTGATAGGTAAGTCCAAATTCAGGTGTCGAAATGAAAAACTGTAGAGCGCGAAGAAGATCTAGCCAATTCTCCCCCTCAGGTCGACGCAAAAAATGCGCGAGCTGGCTAGCGGCATAGGCGAGATCCGGACAACACGTTACAGCTGCAAATAGAAGACAACCCAGCTGCTACTAATAGAGTTGTAGTTCATTGCTATCAACTGGAGTGGTATCGGGGTTGTAGTCCGTAGGTAGAGATCGGTAAGGTGTGGTAGCAGTTGAAGGCGTGAGGTTAAAGCATGCGGCTAGGGTATCTGCGTATTTAGAATCTGTACGATGAATAGTGGGTGGTGTGCGATGAATGTTAAGGCCAAGAAGCTGTGTGACAGTAGGTGTGATGGTGATCTGTAGATGTTGTTGAAGCGTTTGTACGAAGGAACTAGCGAGGGAATCAATGGTGCTGATGTAGAGTAAGTCGTCGACATAGGCGACGATGAGGATGTAGTCAAGATTGCTGGTAAGTAAATACATTCCTTGGTCGTGCGGGAGTTGACGAAACCCCGCAGTTAGTAACTGACGGTGTAGATACTGCTGCCATAGGCGTGGAGCCTGTTTTATGCCATAGAGAGATTTTCTTAGACGGCAGACGCTGGGAGGGTTGGTTTTGTAAGAATGCGGGTACTCCACCAAAATTTATGAGTCGACATGTGCATATAGAAATGCATTGGCGACGTCGATTTGGCGAAGTCTGGAGTTCCGTCAGGCCGCGATGCAGAGTAGGATGCGGACACTAGTGTGTCTGCCGACGGGAATGAAGGTTAGCTCGTAGTCGAGTCCAAAAGTCTGCTCAAAGCCGCCGACAACCCATCGCACCTTGATTTTTTCAACGGAACCATCGGTGTTCGTCTTCACACGAAAAACCCATTTGCCGATAAGTACCTTACTTCCCTTTGTTTCCTTCAGTGGGATTAGATCCCAGGTACCTTGCTTTTCCAGAGCTGCTAACTCCTCGTCCATGGCTTCTCGCCATTTTTCCCTGTGTGGACTAAGCTTGGTGAACTATTTCGGCTCTGAAATTTTACTGCTGTTAGACTGTACTACGAATTCGAGTCCCAACACCTGTAACCCAATTTCTGTAAAACGAGGACGATTTGAGTTAACATTGGAGAAGTTGTGTTCTGACCCTTGTTCCCCCCCAATTTCTTCAGGTGTCACGGATAGCTGGTTCGGAAACAACGGGCATGGGCTGCTGCTGGCGATCACGTTCTTAGTCAAGAACAACATCCCGGACATCTTCAGAGTCTGCTTCGCTAAGGGGAATGAACTCGGTAGTTCCAGCTGACGTGGTTGGCACGAGAATGTCTGTGGCCGCTTCGGAAGACTCGGCAGCTGACTCATCGTGTACATCCGCCTCAGCTTTGTCGATAGCTAAAGCACGCGAGCCTTCGAGCAGCCTGGCAGGGTTGGCAGCTCCTGCCTAGTGAGGACGAAAATGTTGGTGCATATTCGTTTGCACGTCATCCTGTCGTCTGTTCGCATCATTTCGTTGCATGTGTTTTGTGTGCTACGTTGTTTGTATGGTTTGTTGGGTTTGCATGTCTTTGCATGTTCATCTTGTGCTTGTGCAGATGTGCTTGGATTGTGCATGACATCGAGCACATTCCAACGAGCCAAGAATTGTTGGAATCGGAGCACATATGAAGAAGTTACGAAGAAATGTTTGATGGATTTGTTACAACTCATTGGAAGTCCTTGTCAGCTGCTACACCAAAGTTGGAGAGCCCTATAACGAGGAGGGACCAGCATGTGTGGGACTTTTGTCCCCACCTTGCAGCTGCAGCATTTGGGGTTTGGAGGCCAACCTGGCACAGTGTGAAATTTGTCTTGCCAGGCTGGCTGAACCTGAGGATGGGGAGTCAAAACTTTGACTCTTGTCATGTTCTTGACCATGGGCCTCCAGGGTCCTTCCCTTTCATCCTTCACTTCCTACCCCACCTTCCAACTATGCTTCAATGCCTTTTCCATCATGTCTCTGAACTTGTAAGCTTCAATCATAGTGACTCTGAGGACTGTCAACTTCTCCTAGGGCAGATTACCCCCCAGTGCGCCAAACGCCATAGCTCACTCGTTTAGCTACGGAATCGAGTGATTCAACTTTCAGTGGAAAGCTGACACTGCCAGCTACAACATATCCGATTTTCAGATCGTTTCACCGATTGGAGTTTTTGATATAGCTATTCGAAGGTCGCGAGTTTTCTGGGCGTCATAACGAAGTGCTGCAGAAATTTCCAAGGAGCCATTGAATCATCTGCTTATAGCCTTCTCTAACCAACAAGTGGTATCAGAGCCTATTATCACGCATTTGGGACCTAAAATACGATGGGAGATAAAGAGGACTCTGGTGGAGGTGATACTTCAGTCCAAGGAGGCAGCTCAACCCAAGATTCTGGCATTGCAGCGCAAAGGGGAGCGCGTACAAGCCAGGGGTCACTGCTTAAGGAGGTGCTGAAGAACTTCACCATTGAGAAGTTCTCTGGAGATGGCTATGATGATTGGGCATGGAAGATGCAGCTCTACTTTCGACAAATTGGCCTCTTGAAGCTCATGATTGGAACGGAGCCAAGGCCAAAGGAAATGGCAGAGCAAGCGGACTGGGATGAACGTTCATCTGCTGGGTACTATCTACTGTCACAAAGCTTGGAGCTGAACCAGAGGCATCACATCATGCATCTGCTACCGGAAATTGATTGTGGGCCCAAGGCATGGGCAGTGCTCAAGGACCTGCACGCTCCGACATCGGTTGCCGCTTCTCTCATGCTGGATCGGGAGCTGTCCATGCTGCGGTTGAGCGAGAATGAAGCTGTGCAGCCCGTACTGGACAAGATGAGGGAACTCTACGCGAAATTGGCGATTGCAGGCATCACGTACCCAGAGCAGACAAAGTGTCTCAAGATGCTCAGCCTGCTGCCGGAGTCTTGGCTGCAATTTATAAGCGGACTCAGCTTGCCACAAAACCAAAGTCAATGGACATTGGAGTGGATTCGCACCAAGATTCTGGAAGAAGATTTTCGTCGCTATACACTGCGCGGAGGTGATGACAGCACCAGCGGCTATGCCATGCAAGGGACATGGAGGGATCGAGGGCGTGGCAATCGCGGTCGCTCTTACCACAGCCAAGGTGGTCGCGGGACTTGGAACCAGCGGGGGCGTGGTGGCGCTGGTGCAAGAGGAAGAGGTGGTCACTCCAACAATGACAACAGTGAACCACGCTTGAGGGGAGAGTGCTGGTATTGCAAGGAAGAAGGGCATCCATGGTTTCGCTGCCCTACCAAGCCCGACTGGTGGACCCCTTGGAACCAATCGGAGAAGGGGAATGGAGGAAAACAACCACATGGAGGTGCCAACATGGTAGCTGATCCTGCTGAAGAAACCTCCAAGGATGACAGAGGAATGCGAAATGAGGAGAGGAATGCTGGACAGTTCTACCATGTGTGTGACAAAGATGACAGTGGCACAGCTGTTGCAAGGGCTGGAGAGGAATTGCACCCGCTTGACATGTGGGTCATGGACTCTGGTGCTGCATGGACAATGACACCACGCAAGGACTTGCTGGATGCTGTGCGAGCGCCTCCAATCTCTGAAGTGCGCTCAGCATCCGGACATGCAGTGAAGGTCGCTGGAGTTGGTCGAGCTGCATTCAGAGCACCTGATGGTGGACTGGTTGTGCTGAAGGATGTGTTACTCGTACCGGGGCTGAAGGCCAACCTGATATCGCTGCGCAAGCTAGGCCAGGCCGGAGTCAGCACCACCACCAATGGATCCAAAACATTCAAGGGGCTGCGAGGAGATCGTGTGTTATGGGATTTACACGAAAGCAGAGATGTCTTCAGATCCATGTGGCAGATCCCTGCACTGATATGGGAATCAACAAAGAAGGAGTTGGGAGAAGTAAAGGCGGGTTCTGGAGTCCAGGGGGAGTGTAATGCAGTTAGTGCTGCAGGAGTGACGGTTTCTGCAAGGTCGGGGGAGACTGATTGGGAAACCGCACACAGGCGTCTAGGGCATGTGGCTATGCCATTGCTGCAGCAACTGCATAAGGAAGAAGCAGTAAAGGGGCTCAAGCTTTCTGGGCAACCAAATGCTACCAAGTGCGAGACGTGTCTGCTGAGCAAGTTCACACGGTTCCCCTTTCACGGCGTAGCTGGGAAAAGCAAGGCAGCACTGGAACTGGTGCACATGGACCTCGTAGGACCTTTTCCAGTCCGAGGAAGTAAGGGGGAAAGGTACTTCCTGACAATAGTTGATGACTGGAGTCGGCTGATGTGGGCATACCCGTTGAAGCAGAAGGATCATGCTGCCTCAACAATACGAGATGATTGGCTGCCGTTCGTCGAGCGACAATCTGGGCACCCATGCAAGAGCATCAGAACCGACCGAGGTGGAGAGTTTCTAGGAGGAGATCTGACTGCGTGGCTCAAGAAACAAGGCATTGAGCATCAGCTAACGACGTCCTATACCCCTCAGTCAAATGGCGTTGCTGAGAGGGCTAATAGGACCATCCTGGAAACTGCGCGAGCGCTGCTGATCGAATCAGGGCTGGGGAACTCCATGTGGCCTCATGCGGTGAGGCATGCTACAGTGGCAAGGAACCGCGTACTCACAAAGGTGGCTGATGATATGTGGGTGCCGCTGGAGAGGTGGCTTGGAAAGAAGCCTCCAGTGGACATGCTTCGAGTGTTCGGATGCATGGCAGTGGCGCATGTCCCTAAACCGTACAGGACAAAGCTTGGAGCATCTGCACTTTGGTGTGTGCACCTTGGGCTTGCGGCAGAGAGCAAGGGGTGGCTACTCTGGGAGCCCTCAAAGAATGTGCTGTTTGATAGTCGGGATGTCAAATTTGTGGAGAACATCATGTATGGCAAGTGGGAGAAGCAGCCGGAGGCAAGGGTCACCCAGCAGCTGGAAGAGATCACTATGCACTTCGATCTGTCCGAACCTGAGGACAGCGAAGTCACTGCGCCAACGGCAAGCGGTACTGATGAAGGAAGCAATGAGGATATTGCAGCTGATGCTGAAGTCAAGGATCCGGAGCAGCAGCAGCAAGAGGCTTCCAAAACACCAAGTCTGTCAAAGCGAAGGAAACAGATTGGTGGGGGGACAAAGGATTGGGTGAAGGTGAAAGAATGGGTAAATCCAACCATCTACCCTGCACGTACCAGAATGGCAATGAGAAAGCTGTTGAGCTCCACAAGTGGAGGAGCCACAACTGAGCAGCAGGAACAGGCTCAAGGCGAAGATGCAGTGCTGTTCTTGGGTGATGACCAAGAGTCAGATGACAAGGAGCCTGCATACTGCTTTTACGCACCAATACAACCTCCGAGCATGGATCATGCGCTAGCCGGGCCTCAACGGGGGAAGTGGCTCGTTTCAAGAGATGCAGAGTACAACAGCAAGATGGAGAATCACACATGGGACCTGGTGTACTTGCCAAATGGGAAGAAGGCAATACAGTGCAAGTGGCTGGCAAAAATCAAGACGGATGAGAAAGGAGAGCCATCAGTTTACAAGAGCAGGCTGGTGGCAAAGGGGTTTCAGCAGAAAGCGAAGGAAGATTACAAAGAAGTGTTTGCCCCAACTGCTAAGTCTCCAACGCTACGTGTGCTGCTGGCGGTAGCTGCTGTGCGCAAATGGAAGGTGAAGCAGATGGACATCGTAACCGCTTTTCTGTATGGCATTGTGGAAGAGGAGGTATACATGGTTCAACCACCTGGCTATGAGGATGGAACCGGTCGTGTCTGCAAACTTAACAAGGCCATCTATGGCTTGAAGCAGGCCCCGAGATGCTGGTACAACAGGCTGGCCAGTGCACTGGAAGGGATTGGATTCCGTGCGAGTGCATGCGACGAGAGCCTATTCCTGATGAGCGAGGGGGAGTCGCTTGTGCTTCTGCTGGTGTACGTGGATGACATCCTGCTCTTCAGCAGCAGTGACAAGGAGATCGATGGGGTGCAGCGGAAGCTCACAGAGCAGTTCAAGTGCAAGTCACTTAGAGAGGCAAGGTACTACCTGGGAATGCATATTGAGCGGGATACTGAACGTGGCTGGCTCAAACTGCATCAGGGACAGTACATCAACACCTTGGCTGAGAAGTACTCTCTGCAGGAAGAACGGGAAGTGGTCACACCTTTGCCTTCCGAGTTCAAACTCATAAAGGCAGCTGAAGGAGAAGGAGTTGAGAGTGAAGACCAGAGGCAATTCCAATCCATGGTCGGGAACCTACTCTACGCTGCTGTGCATACTCGGCCTGACATCAGCTTTGCTGTGGGACAGCTGGCTCGAGTAGTGCAAAATCCAACAGAAGAGCAGTGTGGTGCAGCGAAGAGAGTGGTGCGCTACCTCAAGTCATACCCTACAGTGGGAGTACAGTATTCAGCCTCTGCTCAACTCAGTCAAAAAAGAATTGAAGTCCTCAAAGAGAAGGGGGAGCAGCTCGGAGAAGGAAAGGTGTTCCTTTCCTGTTTTGCTGATGCCACGTGGGCTTCTGAGCATGAGGATTCATCATCAGTTGGTGGATACATCTGCATGGTGGGAGGTGGGCCTGTAAGTTGGAGGTCCAAGAAGCAGTCTGAGACGGCACTATCTTCAGTGGAATCTGAGTACATGGCGATGTTTCATGCGGCAAAAGAAATCATCTGGCTAAGGAGGCTCTTGAAGGAGATCGGCCATGAACAGACTTGTGCGACACCTCTGTTCAGTGATAGCAAGGGAGCCATTGCCATGGCACGCAATGCAGTTCTTCATGGGTTGAACAAGCACATGAGGATCATGTGGCATTGACTGCGGAAGGAGGTGAAGCTTGGGACACTGGATCCGATCTACGTGAAAACTCAGCAACAGCCAGCCGACTTCCTTACCAAGCGGCTAGCTGAAGAGCCACACTGGCGCTGTGCGAGGATGGCGGGAATGTCCTTGAACTAGAGACGGCGAAACAAGCCGACAGTCTGAGGGGGAGTGTGTTGGTGCATATTCGTTTGCACGTCATCCTGTCGTCTGTTCGCATCATTTCGTTGCATGTGTTTTGTGTGCTACGTTGTTTGTATGGTTTGTTGGGTTTGCATGTCTTTGCATGTTCATCTTGTGCTTGTGCAGATGTGCTTGGATTGTGCATGACATCGAGCACATTCCAACGAGCCAAGAATTGTTGGAATCGGAGCACATATGAAGAAGTTACGAAGAAATGTTTGATGGATTTGTTACAACTCATTGGAAGTCCTTGTCAGCTGCTACACCAAAGTTGGAGAGCCCTATAACGAGGAGGGACCAGCATGTGTGGGACTTTTGTCCCCACCTTGCAGCTGCAGCATTTGGGGTTTGGAGGCCAACCTGGCACAGTGTGAAATTTGTCTTGCCAGGCTGGCTGAACCTGAGGATGGGGAGTCAAAACTTTGACTCTTGTCATGTTCTTGACCATGGGCCTCCAGGGTCCTTCCCTTTCATCCTTCACTTCCTACCCCACCTTCCAACTATGCTTCAATGCCTTTTCCATCATGTCTCTGAACTTGTAAGCTTCAATCATAGTGACTCTGAGGACTGTCAACTTCTCCTAGGGCAGATTACCCCCCAGTGCGCCAAACGCCATAGCTCACTCGTTTAGCTACGGAATCGAGTGATTCAACTTTCAGTGGAAAGCTGACACTGCCAGCTACAACATATCCGATTTTCAGATCGTTTCACCGATTGGAGTTTTTGATATAGCTATTCGAAGGTCGCGAGTTTTCTGGGCGTCATAACGAAGTGCTGCAGAAATTTCCAAGGAGCCATTGAATCATCTGCTTATAGCCTTCTCTAACCAACATCCGCCTCAGCTTTGTCGATAGCTAAAGCACGCGAGCCTTCGAGCAGCCTGGCAGGGTTGGCAGCTCCTGCCTAGTGAGGACGAAAAATAGGTAAGGTGAGTCGTTCGTAGAAAAGACAATCACGTTATGGTACGATTTGACTCGTGCGAAGATCCATAATCTTCCATGTGTAAAACTGCTTCCGGATGCCACGATGAATTCCCCATTTAGCCCTTTCCGACAATTTTCCGAGTGCTGCAGTTGGAGGTCGGTATTGGACGATACACCCAAAAACTCTTAAAAGTATTGTGTTGCCGACTGTCTTTGTCCACTGCAGGTGTGGCGAAGAAAATTGTGGAAGAGATGTTGTGGACAACAAGTTGTGCAGAAGAACTGCATGGCCCAAAGCGTAAGTCCAAAAATGCGGTGGTAGTGCTGCCTGAGTCAGCAAGACCCGCATCTTTTCCTGTAACATTCTCTTCATCCGCTCCGCTACCCCCATCTGTTGGTGTTGATGTGGCAGGGACCCTCGGCGTTTGGTGCCTAGGGTTTGAAGATACTCAGTGAAGGTTGTGTTCGTATACGCTCCTGCGCCGCCACTCTGAAATTCTTGAAGCTTTTCCTTCGACTCTCTCTCAGCTACTACGAGCCATGCGACGAAGATAGTGTGAGCCATATAGCGAACAGGAATGTTGGTGGTCCAAATGTATCGAGTAGAAGCTTCGATAAAGGAGATCATATAGAGCTCCCCCATAGGTCCTGCTTCAGGTAAGTTGAGGATGTCGCTGTAGAATTTTTGCATAAGAGTGTAGCGAGTCGATCCTGGAAAATGACTTGGAGATAGTTCATGAGGAAGATTGGCCATTGTGCACATCGTGCAGACTGTCGGTCGGGAAGATGGCTTCATCTTTGTTCCATCAGGTAAGAGAAAACTGTTCTTGTCAAGAACTGATGCACGTATAGAATGATTAAATGTGCCCTGAGACAGATGACGTAACCGTTGATGCCATATATCTTCTATTGCTTTGTGTCCTGTTGATCGCAGATAAAAATCGGCGTTAGTATAAAAAGAAGAAATGATGAAAGGAGAAAGCGCTGGAGATTCTTCGAGTTGTCCAGGAACGAAGCGAATTAGAGGTAACTTTGCAGTTTTAACCTCCACGTCGAGAACTTATTCTGGTTTCAATTTCTGTTGTGTCTGCTACAGGTTGACCGATGAGAACCCCTATTTCTGCTTCACTGCTACTCTGCTGCTCAGCTGCTTCTGCTTCACTGCTACTGTTGCTTGGTCCCCAAGGTTCTTCTGGTTTGTTTTCGAGTTGTGCTAGATTATCATAGTAGTTCCACCACACTGATGTAGCTTCTTTGGCTGTGTTTGTTGGCCAGGAATCAAGAGCTGTTATAACTGCAGTCACTGTATAAGATCCCGTTGGAACTGCAGTTGCAGAGAAGTCTACTTCAACTACCTGATGATCAGTTTCTTCTGGATGTTGCCAAGGTCCAAGAGATAACACTTTTTCGGAATCTCCCAAAGTTCCTTGTGCTTCAAATTGAAGAACGGAGATGCCATATTAAGTGGCATCTCTCCCGATGTAAGTATTGGTATCATTCTGATAAAGTTCCTGGTCCATAGTTTCACAATTGCCTTGTGTCGTGATCTTGTGTCGTAGGATTTGAGCCGTTGAAAGAATATTGAAACCAAGTCCAGAGAAGATGAGGACGCTCGTAACGTGTAAGGATAAATAAGTGTCAATAGAATCCAACATGACGCTGTCGATGGATCGTGCCATAATTGTTTGTCCAATTGCAACTGTGACAGGTACGGGACGTCAAAGAGGACGCTGATGAGTGATGAAAAGCTTCTCGGCAGAGCACATGTGTTGACCACAACAACTTTCGAGATACCGAGTGTTGGGTCCTGCAATAATCCGAGCGAGATTAGCATAAACCTTAGGTAAGACCATGTTCTCAGGTTGTTCAATGGAACTCTTTTCCTCCTCATCGTCGAAATCTGAATCAGTTGTATGAACTGTAGTAACACAATTGAAAACTTGTTTTTTAGATGTGGCAAGAGTTGTTGTTGGTGGATTCTGCTTCACGGATTGCTTAGACTGTTGCGACGGCTGCTGCGTTCCTCTTTTCTTATTGTTGCAATATTTGATGCTGTGTCCATCCTTTTTGCAGTAGTGACAGAAAAAATTGTTGATGCGTTTTGCAGGCGTTGAATAGAAACTGACATTAACTGCTCCCTTTTTGTTACTTGCTGTTTGCAGGTCAAGGTCTTGCTGCTCTGCTTGAAGAGTCGAACAAATTTCGGCTTCAGAAATATTTGGTTGAATTCGAAGAAGAGATTGACACTATACCATTCTGCTCCAAGACCGGCAAGAAGAACTGTTACAAACATGTCCTTCGGGAAGTATCCGCCGCATTCTTCCTGTTGGTCGCGAAGTGTGCGAGCCCTGTTCATATAATCCGAAACGTTCTCGTTGTCCTGCATCTGTACAGTTGTCAGTTGTGAGAGAATCTTACTCATGGAAATGGTGTCCTGTGCCATATACAGCCCCTTCAAATGCTTCCATGCAGATTCGGCTGGAGTCAAGCTAGTGTGAAGGGAGCGTATCCCAAGTTGCTCTTTCAGGGACAAGTTTCGAATAAGAACTGTATAAGCGCTGAGTGAAGCATGAAGAAAACTTTGCTGCTTAATTTGTGTTCCCGTAACAGGATATGAATAATCGCCACTAAAGAAGGACCACAATCCAGCTGATTTTGCGAGGAGCTCGAGCTCAAAACTCCAGGAGTAGAAATCAACGCCATTGAAAGGTATTGTTGTCTTGATCTGCGTATTACTTCGAAGATTTGGAGCCTGAAAGATAGGTCAAGTAAAAGAAATATGCTATTGCTGTTGCTGCTGTGATTGTTGCTGTTGTTGCTGAAACTATTGTTGCGTTTGTTGCTGCTGTTGCAGAAATTGGAACTGTTGATGTTGAGCAGGTGTAAACGCAAACGAAGAACTGAAGCTTGGAGCGGCTGCATCTCTTGCATAACTGGAACCATCAAGACGCATGCCACTAAAAGCCACTGTTACTAATGCTGCTGCTTGTTGCGATGGTGCTTGTTGCTGTGTTGCAGGTGCGGAGGACGAATTCTCTGGTGGATGCACAGTTGGCAATGCTTGCTGCTATTGAGGCATCCCAATTGAAGCATATGCAGGTGGAAATTTTTCTAGCTGCAGAATCACCTGTTTGGCCTGTAAAAACTGTAGGATTTGTAATACCTGTGGGTCCAGCTGTTGAGGAACCAGCTGTTGGAGCTGATGATGGTCCAGTCATTTGTAGAGTTGATGACAGTCTTAATTCTAGATAGCTCTGATACCATGTAAGAATTTGTAAAAGGGTGCAGAAAACGAAGTATAGAATCAGCAGTCATAAGTACTTGAAGTAGAAAATAATACTGGAAGTACCTCCAGTAACAGCCAGTACTAACAAGTTGTAACACCAGAATCAGTGTTACAGCCTTGTGATACTTCAAGTCTTGAGCAAGGATCTTTGCTGGAATGGTAGACAAGTAAGACAGCGGAAGTCTTAGAACTTGTAAGTGTTGACCAGAATTTACTCAAGAACAAGTTAATAATTGAAGTCATACAAGCTACTCTTAAATCTGCTAGAAGTACCTGTTCGGTAATGTACCCGTTCAAAACTACTTGCGCTATGCGCTCTAATCGCTAATAAAAGGGGCGCATTTTGCGCGTGACTAACTGAAACGGCCTGCTGGCGTAATCATCCAGACGAGCGCTGTTTGCTGACGTCATTCTATGGATGCTAGGTAGAGTATTACTCGACGATATCTACCGGAACTACCGTTATCCGTCGTATATAAGACCCGCCAAAATAGTCAGCCCATGGTTGGCATATGCAAGGGATAGCTTATGATATGGCACATTTTTTAGAGTACCCACTTTTCTGGGTTTGCATTTTACATAACACCCTACTTGTTTTTCTTGCATTTAAACTGTATTTCATCCTTCATTACCAAGGTCCGCTCAGCTGCAAAAAGCAAGCAGAATGAAAATCGCGCCAGCTACCATTCGTAGTGCAAAGACGGGCAGACGAATCAATACAAGTGGCTAAACGAAATCAAAAGACAGCAAGTGTCGAGAGGATCTTGACCGTCCATCTTGTAGTTGAACCACCTCGATCACGTCAGCAGCAATGGTCGAGAATATCTCGACTGCTTTCTGAAGCACGAAACTTGCTCTATTCACAGTACTCATATGAGATTGGTCAAGGACACTTGGCACTGCTGCTGGATCAATCTCCCATGATTTTCAGAGGCTCCGAACTGACCCTGTCAAAGTATGCGATCTCTGTAGCAGATTCCTCATTAGCAGTTGCTTGGTGAAGTCTAGCCTCAAAGTGCCTGTTACAACCCAAGACATGGGCTTTATATTTTTCCAGCCTACTGTAAACAAACACCCATGCATTTTTTATTATGAAATTTTGACAATACCCTAGGGTGTTATATACGGGGGAATACGGTACTTACAGAAATGCTTAAGTACAACCGAGGGAGACCTCGGCGCGCACGTGCAGAGACAAGCCACGGGATAAGAACGCCAGGTACGTCGGCCTTCCGCTCCAGTGGAAACACGGTGGTGTAGCGAGTGTAGTCGTCGACAAGTACTAGGAAGTAACGCTCACAACATGGCCCATGGACGGGGGCGGGGCCCCAGACATCCATGTGCAGGGTCTGTAATGGTGCGGTGGTGGGGGGGAACGAGGAGCAGTGAGGGGCACGGAGGAGCCGGCCCTCGACGCAGTGGGTGCACGGAGGCGCTGCCGAGGAGAGGAGCGCAGGGAACGACGCAGGGAGACCTAAGACAAGATCGTGCTGAGACATGTGACGGAGACATGTGAGGGCAGTGTGATCAAGGTAGTGGTGCCACAGAAGCGACAGGTGAGTAAGCGACCGAAACGAGCAAGCCGCAGCAACCTGGGTAGACGCTGCCACCTGGGGGGGCGTCCCAACCGGGGGGGACGCGGTGTTCAGCGTGAACAAGCCAGACACCAGGTCCCGGGGGAACGTGGTGAGGGGGGCACCAGTGGCGGCCTTGGTACAGACAGCGTACCTCTCGTGACCAGTGAACGTAGTGGTGACGCCGAGGTCCTGAAGACAGCCGACACCAACTGGGTTCCGAGAGAACAAAGGGATGTGTAGGCTTGTAAGAGAGCCCGAAGGAAATGCCGGACAGGGGAGAGTGGTGGAACTACGGGCGAACTACCGGACCTGAGGAAGGGTCTGCAAGGGTAACTGCGGCAGGGACGGCGAGCGGTGTAAGCGAAGTGTGGTCTTGAAAGAAACACCAAGATGCGTCAGAGTCGAGAGTGAAGGAGAGCGCGATAGTGGCGGCTGGGAGCGGAGGACCTAGGGTGGAGCTAAGGCCAAACAAAGCAAAGGTTCATTCGCTTGACGCAGCACGGGAGCCTAAACTAGGAACAGTGGACAGACCTACACTAGGCAACACGGGGTAATAGGAACCAGTCACACTAGAGTCATCGACATACAGCACATACAATGCAGAGCTAATCTCATCCATGTCTATATCAAAGATCCTAACACCACGGCGGAGTAGACTGTGCCAGTCGGGGAGGTCTGGCGCTGGGCCGAAGCGGAGATGAAACAGGTCGTCCAGGTGTCACAAGATCAAATGAGGTTTGCTCAATGTTCCACTATCAATCAGTACAAGGTACTTCTATACTTCCAGAGTACATCAGGTAACCAAGTGCCATTCTGACGTCAGCGGTGTCCGAGCACGTAGTTGTCCCATGGCGTGGATGAACACGGGCGACGACGGTGGTTGGCATTCGGTGTAGAGCGTGTTTGGTCTTGAGATGGTTGAAGAAGCTGGTATGGAAGGTGTTATGGATCTTCCAAGTGGTTGGTAGGTGGAAGCGGAAGGTGATTGAAGTGACCTTTGCGTCAACGAGGATAGACCCGCAGAAGCAAGGTTGAAGCTTGGATGGAAGATGGCTGATGTCGAGATTATGGTATGGATAACTGTGGTGATGAGCAGCTAGGTGCTTCTGCTGCTGCTGGATGTCCAAGTGGCGTGTCCGGTGTTAGAGCTGATGGACAACGGTGATGAAATGGATTTATCGGTTGTTGTGGTGTGAGCGGGTTGCATCTGTAGGTGGTACGTGGATGGCGTTGATCGTGATCGAGATGTTGTAGCGGAAGACTAGATGTACTGTCCTTTCGGTGGGTGCTCTAGCTGGCACACTGTAGTATGTGTTGAGTCTCGGGTAGCACATCCTGGTGTTACTTGCATCCCGTCCACGTATGAAGACGACTAAGTGTTGGTGGTATTGCAGTCGTGTCATAGTCCTGCTTCGGTAGCAGCGTTGTAGCAGAAGTTCTGCTTCTGTCGAATGCTGGTCCATGCCGTAGTGTTGTCGCGGGTCGTACCCACTCGGCATCGTAGTGCTGCGGAAATGGAGAGCAAAATCACAAGTAGTAACTCTGTCCACCACGCGGTCTACTAGTCACACTGCCTTGAGTACAACAACGTATGCGAAGTGCTGCTTAGCGTATCCCTTGTGTCCAGAACCGTGCGAGGGGTTGGTACCATAAACGCGGATCTGCTAACTTCCAGATTCGGCACCAAGGTAGTTTCCCTCGGTGGTTGCTCAAGCAAGGAATCTCAGATGCGTAGATATCCCACGGTGATGGGTTAGGACATTTGGGAATGTTATGGGTATTCCCAAGTAATCCTTTCCCACTTCCAAATGGGCATTGGTGATAGCCAATCCAGTATGACCTTATGCACTTCCAGTTTAGCACTGAGGCCATCGGTAGGCATCGGTGTCTGGGCGCACATATTGGAATAGGTCTTCTGGTGCCATCATGTGTTGTCTCATTCTGTTACTATCCTTGAAGTAGCGTTGATGTCGAAGAAGACTCAGCTACTCAGCATCGATGTTGAAGTCTGCTCCATTTCGGCAAACAGGGGTGTTGTTGGAGATACGCGAAGTCCACTATCCGGAGTGGCGTCGGCGCTCCATTCCACGCCTATGTGGGACTTAGTCTCTGGAAAGATCCAAAGGGCTTTTCTCAGCCCAACATGGTATGAGAGCTGGTCAGAGACCAAACTCCCAGCAAACAACGCCCTATCTACAGTCAAGCACATCAAGAGCTTCATCTATTATAAGTGGTGGACAACAAGGGCAAGAAGTCTTCTACGGGCTCACCCAATGCCCAAGACACTCAACCCGGCAACTCTGGACTACACACTTCAGGACTACAAACAGAGACCAGCGCAGCTCAAGAAACAACAGGGAGGGTACCAGAAATGGTGACCCCTTCACCCTCTTCAGGCGTGGACCCAAACCTTATGGAAAGGTTCTTCAGCTTCATGTCACACTTTGACCAGCAGCAGCAGACAAGGACACCTGTGCATTCAGCACAGAGCAACAGGGGAAATATGGGATTAGCACCAATGAGCCTCGACAACTCATCATTCGGGCGGCACAATCAGGCGCCTACCTTTGCGCCTTATCACTCTTCACCAGGGACATTCAAGTTCATACGGACCCGTGCTCAACCGACAGCAACTGCATTACAACAGACACCAAACGAGATATTGAGTCTCCAGGCGCAGTTTTCACATGTGATCAAACTGCAGACATCTTCACCGTTCAACGGGCACGACCTCTTTACCTGGAGATTTGAGTTCGAGCTGCTAATGGAGGCCGCGCACCTCTTGGGATACTTCAACGGGTCCCTGCCATTTCCAAGCAATGGCACTGCAAAGGAGCAGGAAATCTTCACTTATCAGTCACTGCTGGCGTACACAGTTCTCCTGCGAAATCTGTCACCACAAGAGCAACAGAGCATCAGAACGTATCGGAGCTACGGAAACTCCGCGGAGCTCGCTTGGCATCATCTGAAGTGTCTCTATCAAGCAAACGACAGCGTAACACAAAGCCGACTCATGCAGCAGTTGACACCAATACAAATGAAGACCAGGGAAAAGGTGATGCGGTATATGAGTCGCTGCCAGACACTCCGTGACCGCCTACTTCGGTGCGGAGGTACAATCACTAAGGAAAGCTTCGTGACACTTGTTCTCACCGGGCTCGGACCACAATGGAGAACCACCCGCTCGCTCCTTCGCACCCATGGACGAATTTCCGAGATGCACCTCTGCGCCGAGCTACATGCCGAACAACAGGAGATGGACCTGTTTGAAGAAAGACAACCAAGAAACAAGCAGCAACCGTTAGTCTTCTATACTCAACGAAGAAACGAAAACAACTACAACCGACGTGATAAGCAGAACCAACACGACACCAGAGGACTCACCATCGTGCCGCCGTTCTGCCACAACTATCAGACATCCGGGCACTCCAAAGTTGACTGCACACGCCCTCGAGTTTATCGTCCAGCAGACCTGCAAGTCGCCTCCACTCAAGAGAATCCGCCGAGTCGCTCCTCTACACATGCACAAGGCGCACCGAACATTACTAACTGCATGGTGCACATCAACAACTGCACACCCGAATGACCACCCACTTACGCTCCAGACAAAGAAGAACTGCCACCGCCACGCTCACAAGGTCTCCAGGTCAACCCGACGTACGCTGCAGTCGCCAACGCCAAACCCACCGGGCGAAACACCTGGTTCTTGGACAGCTGCTGCGGCCAACATATGTGTTCGTCCGGGCGCTTCATGCAACAAGAGCGACGCCTCAACCGCGATGTTATCATCACCATCGCCAACAAGGAGAACCTGAAAACAAATAGACAAGGCATCGTTCAGCTTCAGTCAATGGAGACAAACGTCATACTGCAACTCAACAAAGTTCTCATCGTCGACACCTTGGGATACAATCTACTAAGCGTCAGCCAGTTAATGGCGAAGGGAATTCACCTGGAATGCGACTCGGACGACAACGAGTTTCGTCTTTACCACGGGAAGGGCGGCCTCTTCATCGGTCGCTCTCTCCTGAAGTCGGGCGTCTTCGTGCTGGATTTCATCCCCGACCGCGGTACTGCCGACAGCGATGGCATCGTGTTGTTTGCCGCCTGGACGCACCCGCCGAATCTTGACCCTGACTTTACCCCAGACTGCTTCTAGCACTCCAACACCATCCCTGCAGCAGAGCGAACACGAGCATTAGCAGTCATCCGCCAAAAACGACAAGTACCAGCAAGCATCCCTCCTCCGACATCACCTGCAGTAGCAGCAGCAAGACCCAGCCGTGTGCCATCACCAGCAATCCGAGGACCGCCATCCGAAGCAGATCAACTCATGCCCATCACCCGAGGAGTCTGCCGTAGTCCCGCCATGGTCGTCGCATTCTTCTCCAACGCCGACGTGTACCAATGCTCAACCGGCCATTGCGCTCCCAACGACATCTGGCATCAACGCCTCGGACACCCTGCAAACAGCACTGTACTACAAACCATACAAGCCGTAGTATTACAAAAGGACGCTCTTCTCACAACGAGTGGCCAAGAGCTTTGACGACCACGCGCACGATGCTTCACGTATCCCGAAGCTGATCTTCCCCACCAACCTTTCCCGTCGCACCACAATCCAAGCGCACCTGCATACGAACCGATGGAAAAAATCTACAGCGACATCTTAAATATGCCTAGAGACGACGGTGAAGCAGAGTACAACTATGTCATCACGTTCATCGACGCAGCAACATGATACGCCTACCACTACAACCTCAAGACACAAGATCAAGCATCCAAAGCCTTTACAACGTGGCTCCCCATCGCTGAACGAGAATCGGGCTCGCAACTCAAGAGTTTCCAGTCAGACGGGGCACTGGAGTACCAGTCACAACGATTCAGGAACTACTTGGCAGAAAGATGCATCAGACGCCTGTTGTCTCTGCCCTACGCTCACCAGCAGCAGGGGTTCGCAGAGAGAATGAACCAGACCTTGCAGACGACGATGCAAAAGCTGCTCCTGAAGATGAGACTGCCCAGCACACTGTGGCCAGAGGCGATGACGCATGCAGTCTACCTCCACAACTTGCTGTCCTCGTCATCACTTCCCAACAGCGCATCACCGCACCTGCTGTGGACAGGAAAACAGGGCAGCACAAAATTACATCAAGTCTTCAGCTGCATGGTACAGTACAGACCCCACACAGCCTGAGCAGGTCGATTCTCTCAACGAGCATGGTGGGGACTACACCTCGGCTTCGCAAAACATTTCCAAGCATGGAAACTTCTCGACATTCAAGACAAAACCACCGTGGCCTCATGTGATGTGATTTTCTACGAGCGACTGACGCTGCAACATTACCTGGATAACATCGCCAACATAGACAACCCCACCAACGGCTTTGAGGACCATCGGTCCTTCACCGACCGTGCTGCCGAAGCTGACGCAGCAGAAGAAGATGTGCCTGAATCCTCGGAAGCTGCTGGACCACTCCCTTACTGCTCCGTGCCCGTTCCACTTGACGACGACAATCCTCTCGATAGTAACAACCTCGACACCTATTACCACGTCGCTGACCAGGGTTACGCTACACCTCAACCAGTCGACACAAATGTCTCTGAACGCATCGGACCAAATTTCTTACCTGATCCCTAAAATGGTGACGAAGCAGCTTATCCCGAGAATGACAATTCCCCTCGACACACACCCACGGGCCTGCAGATACTTGGACTATGGGTCGCCGTCCAGAGCCTGCCGCCACCGTCGCCGCGTGAGCCAACGACTTTGTCGCAGGCTCTGTGGGGGGAACACAAGGCAAAATGGATGGAAGCAATGGGAAAAGAACTGAAGGCCCTGCAAGACCGAAATACGTGGAAGCTGGTAACTGCAACAAAAACCTAGACGAAGAATGTGCTCTCCGGGAAATGGGTGTACCGCATCAAGACTAATGCGGATGGCTCCATCGACCGCTTCAAGGCTCGCTGGGTTGTACGAGGATTCGACCAGCGATACGAAACCGAATACACGGAGACATTCGCCCCAGTCTCCCGACGTACTTCCCTGCGCATTCTGCTCGCTGTCGCGGCCAAGAAAATGGTACCACTGCGCCAGATCGATGTCGCCAACGCCTTCCTGTACGCACCTGTGGACGCCGAAATCTTCGTTGAGCAGGCCCACGGATTCATC
The DNA here is from genome assembly GCA_027943415.1 of Closterium sp. NIES-67. Taxonomy (NCBI): domain Eukaryota; kingdom Viridiplantae; phylum Streptophyta; class Zygnematophyceae; order Desmidiales; family Closteriaceae; genus Closterium; species Closterium sp. NIES-67. Next base: position 107,637 of record BQMB01000151.1, read on the forward strand.
GACGATCCCACAAAAGTATGCCAGCTGGTAAAATCCCTCTACGGAATCAAACAAGCCCTGCAGCTCTGGCAGCAGCACCTTCACGGCCGCCTCGTCAGGATCGGCTTATCGGCTTCCTGCAGCTGCCGCACGATCAAGGAATGTACCGACTACATAAGGGGGGGGACTTCGTCCTACTGATCGTCTACGTCGATGACCTGCTCTACATCGGCTCCACTACCGACATCATCACTTGGTTCGAAGGGGAGCTGAGGAGTGACTTATCACTCACGGTGTCAGACACCGTGAGCCCGTATCTAGGTCTGAACGTCGTCGAAGATGACTCGGTGTACTGGCGACACACCTAAAGCAACCGGAGCAAGAGGATCTCGAGGAGCTAAATCGGGCACTGCTCTACTTCGTCTCTACGCCGACGACCGGACTTACCTACAGCAAAGTAATGCCATCATCCGTACAACAACTCGGCTATGTCGACGCCGACCACGCGGGAGGTAGGAAGAATCGTCGCTCCAGAACAGGCTACATCTACCGACTAGAGCCTATCGGGACTATCTCCTAGCAATCGAGCAAGCAGGAACTAATCGCACTATACTCGGCTGAAGCGGAATACATCGCTCTCTGCTCTACGACCAAAGAAGGGCTTTACCTGCGGGAGCTGCTCGAGGAAGCGAAAATAGGGACCGTGCCCGCCTTCTTGTTATTTTGCGACAACCAATCCGCGATCAAAATCGCGAACAAAACGGGTTCGCCAATCGAACCAAGCACATCGCTCTGCGGTGTTTCTTCGTCAAGGATGAGATCGCGAAGGGGAGACTTCAACTCAGTTACTTCCCCACGACAAAAATGGCTGCAGATTACCTGACGAAGAAAGTGGCAAAGGCAAAGTTCGATTACTGCATGCTGCTGACCAGGCAGATAAACGTCACCGAATCCGGACACGTCAGCACTCCAGAAACGAAGGGGAGTGTTGGAAATGCCTCGAAGACTTAAGCGTTTTTGAAGGCGTTTCTGAAGTGTAACACTACACTCGAAGGAAAGTCGTATCGAGTACGCGAGTCAACGGAGGTTACACGAGGAGGTTGGACGAAAGAACACGGAAGGACGAAGGGACTCGAAGGATCGCAACCAGAGGTTGCGACTGACCGTTACAATTTCAAGGGTGGTAACCGAACCAACTATCGAGTCGCTCTGCGACTCGAAAACCGTTTCTTCAACTGTATTCTACAGCTGCTCTATTTCCTATTTTCTATATATTGCTGTATTCTTGCTTCTTTTAATCAATCAATTGCTCTCACATACTAGTGCAAGGGTTCAACTACTCAACACTTCCGCTGCACTACTCAAGCATCTTGTACAAGTGGGAATTAGTCTCTGGAAAGATCCTAAGGGCTTTTCTCAGCCCAACAATTTTCACAAGTGGAACTAGCTCGCATGGCATAAGATAATGCATTTTCATATCCTTGTGCCTTTGTCATATAATCGTCTACTCATTCTAGCTATTCTTTGTGCAGAAATCGAGTTGCTCTGAGGGCGTATCTAGAAACACCACTCCACCCGAGGCCCAGCTGCAGGCATCGTCAATCCTAAGCACGCTCAATGATGGGTTTCAGGTTACGTTGATTTATCAGTGCTAGTCCCAAAAAACACCCTGAAAATCAGGGCAGGTACTAGTTTTTCCATCGCATGGTCCTGGTTTTCTCATTTTTCAGGGCGGGTCCAAATAGTTCAACTGGGGTTTTTGGACACGTTTTTACGAACTCGGGCACGACAGCTGAAAACGATCCCAAAATCGTTTCCCCCCCCAAAGCACGTCTCATATTGCGAATAAAATAGAAGCTGGCAATAACTGGGTGCGTCCCAAAAAATGGTTTGCGTCAGATGTTTCTGTTAGAATGCGAGAATAACTAGAATGAGACAGTACAAGGGAATATAGGCAAGTGTGTTGTACCCTCTAAGGCACAAACCTATATTGTCTACACTAACATACTAAGTTATGTTTGACACACCCCCTAGACAAGATAGGGGCAGTGCCTAACAGGAGAACAAGCAGATCAGGGCGGCACTACTAGTCCAGCCTCTGAGGCAAGGGTCTAAAGACAAGTCAAAAGTAGTACAAACAAGACAAGAGCAAGACCAGGGCGGCACTACTAGTCTAGCCACTGGGAGAGGCCACAAGGCCAGTCTGGGTAATATGTATATATAAAGGTCTGTACACAATCAAGGCCCTAGCAAATGAGAGGCTACCGGAAAAAGGCCAAGCTGAACACAGTGCCGCTGACAATCTTTAGGCGCAAGAACCTTCGTAAAGATATCAGCTGTGTTGGCACCAGAGGCCAAGTGTACTACGCGGGCCTGGCGACACTGTTGTAGCTCGCGCAGGAGGAAGTACCTCAGTTGGATGTGCTTCGCTCTGCCCTCAAGTCGAGACTCCTGACACAGGAGGATCATGGCCCTGTTGTCAGCGTACAGGACCGGTGCAGAGCTAGGCTGCTCACCTAAGTCAGTGAGCAAGAAGGTCAGCCAGTGGAGCTCCTGTGCCGCCATGGCACCGGCGTAGATCTCAGCCTCGCAGCTGGACTGGGCAACAGACGAGGAGCGGGTGTTTCTCCACAAAATAGCACCTGAACCAAGGCTAAAGCAATAGCCCTGAGAGGACCAAAGAGTCTCTGCGTTGTCTGCCCAAGAAGCGTCTGTGTGCCCAGTAAGGACCACTAGCCTGCGTCCTCCCAGCACTAGCCCCATGCTTGATGTACTTGCAAGATAACACAAAACCCTCTTAGCGGCAGACCAGTGCTGTGGACGGTGTCTGCCTGTGGCCACAAAGCGAGCCAGGATACTGAGAGGATATGCAAGATATGGGCGAGTGCAAGTCATCAGGTACATGAGGCAACCCACCAGCTCTGCGTACGGACCACTGGGCTCTACTGACTCCTTAGGAACATGAGCTGAGAGCATGTGGCCCACCGGCAGAGGTGTGAGCTGTGCAGAGGAGAACTGAAGACCGAACCGCTGAAGGACCTGGCGCACCAAGTGTGACTGTGAGTGAGTGATGGTGCGCGCTGTTCTGTCCCTGGAGATCTGCAGGCCAAGGTAGTGGCGCAGTTCTCCTAGGTCAGTGCAGGTGTGTCTCTTCAGCAGCTCTGCCTTCACGAAGGCCAGTGTGTCCTTGTCTGCAGTAGCGAAGACCAAGTCGTCTACGTAAACAAGGATGTAGAACCGGGTCTGGCCAGCACGAACAAAGAGCGAGGGGTCGGCAGAGGATGGGAAGAACTGCAGGCCAGCTAGGGTAGCATGCATCGTGGCGTGCCACTCACGGGACGCCTGTCGCAGGCCGTAGACTGGGCGCCGTAGGAGCCACTGGGTCCCAGGAGGGAAGGTACCAATAAAGCCCTGCGGGCGGCACAGGTAGACCTGCTCGTGTAGGCTGCCCTAAAGAAAAGCTGTTGAGAAGACGAGGGAGTGTAACTCGTAGTCGCGCTGTGCTGCTACGTAGCGTCCGAAGAGTAGTCATCTTCGGGGTTGGCGCGAAGGTCTGAAAGAAGTCCACCCCCTCACGCTGACTGAAGCCTCTAGCCACATAGCGCGCCTTGAACTCAGGTGGCTCTCCAGGGGGGCGCTTCACCTTGAAGAGCCAGCGGCCATCGACTACGTTCACCCTAGGTGGGGGAACTGCGTCGATGTAGGTGCCAGTGGATCTCCAAGATGCCATCTCCTGTTCCATGGCAGCTATCCATTGAGAGGCCCAGGGTCCCGAGGTGGCCTTAGCGTAGGTGCGAGGGGTCGGGATGTCGAAGGCGTCTGGGTCACGCTTAGGGACTAGCAGCATGGAGCAGAGATGGGGAGCAGCCTCAGACAGGAAAGCAAGCTCATACTGCCGGTCCTCCAAGGCGTCACTGCCGAGGGCAGGAGCACCCCCGACGGACGGAGGACACACAGGGTCAGAGACCAGTGCGGTGGCGTGGTCAAGGTGGTGGGTAGAGGCGAAGTCAGCGACACCAGCGACAAGAGCGTCAAGACGCGAAACAAGAACAGACGTGCCGGTAACGAGGGAGGCAAGGACCCGAGGAACAAGAGGACAAGCGGCACAAAGGTAGTCAAACAGAGGGGGAGGCGCGACAACAAGGGAGGATGGAGGAGGCGACGGCAGGAGGGGAGGACGAGACACGTGGGAATGAAGCAACAAATGGTGAGAACGGGGAACAAGAGAGACAGGACGAGCACGAGAGGGACGGCGAGACCAAACGTGAGACGGGGGCGTCGGGTCAGGAGACAGAGGAGGAGTAATAGGAGGGGAGCGAGAGGGAAGGCGAGCTGGAGACGAGTCCGGAGGAGGGAACACAGGGCCGAAATCAGGAAGAGGAGGAGACGGTAGGAGAGGGGCAGACGCGCGGTCAGGGGAGGGAAGGCCGAGCAGGCGGAGGGCGGACACTGGCGGCGACTGCACGACGCCGACACCTGGACCGCCAGCTGCTCCACGGCTACCGCCGGAACACTCCACTCCAGCACCCCCAGACGAAACACCCCCAGAACTAGAAGCTCGCTCAGCACCGGCACCACCCCCAGGCCCGCGGGACAAGCCACGACAGGATCCCCAGGACTAGCACCCTCCTCAACGCCAGCACCCACAGAAGGCACGAACTGCTGCTTCGGCGGCGACAATGGTGGTTACTGCTGCAATGGCGGCGATGACGGCTGCGGCTGCGACGTAGGGCCACCAGAGTCAGCAGACTCCTCAACCGGGACAACCGACGGGAGGGGGGTAACGTGAGACACACCGGACAGGGCAGGGTGGGGAGGAGGGGGGGCTGGGGCGACCGGGGGAGGGGGGACCAGGAACAAAGGGGGAGTAACCGGGGGACCACGGTGAGGAAAGCGGTGGTAGAAGGAGACGGAATCGTCAAAGGTGACGTCGCGAGAGTGAAAGGAATGGTGAGACAGGGGGTGGTAGAAGTGCCAGTCAGTCGAGTCGAGGGGGAAACCTAGGAAGACACAAGGGAGTGTGCGGCCAGTGAGCTTCTCCGTGCCAGAAGTACGAACGTGAGCAAGGCAGCCCCAGACGTGGAATGCAGAGCGACCCGGTCTAGAGAAGGGTCGGCAAAATCTGCGGTCGCTGAGGGTGCGGCCAGAGGTTAAGCTGGTCAGCAGCGTAGCGGACGGCGAACGGCCACAGATCATGGGGTGCACCGGCACGGATCATGGAGGTACGAGACACCTCCATGACCAAACCGATGCGTCACTCAGTGACCCCATTCTGCTGCTGGGTGTCTGGCAAGGTGAACGTCTGGGTGATGCCCTCTGCACGACAGAAGCCCAAGGCTACCAGAGGCGAATTCGCCACCGCGGTTAGAGTGGAGACGCAACACTGGGAGGCCGCGGTGCACATGCACAGAGACATGTCGGCCTTCCACTCCAAGGGAAACACGGTGGTGTAACGCGTGTAGTCATCAACAAGGACGAGGAAGTAGCGCTCACGACGCGGCCCATGGACTGGGGCAGGGCCCCAGACGTCCATGTGCAAGGTCTGCAAGGGTGCGGTGGTGGGGGGGAACGAGGAGGAGTGAGGGGCACGGCGGAGCCGGCCCTCGACACAGGGGGTGCACGGCGGCGCGGGTGAGGAGGGGAGCTCGGGGAACGACCCAGGAAGACCTAAAACAAGACCGTGCTGAGACATGTGACGAAGATGAGGGAGGGCAGGGTGACCTAGACGGTGGTGCCACAGGAATGTCGGGTGAGTAAGCGACCGACACGAGCAAGCCGCAGCTACCTGAGGAGACACAGTCACCTGGGGAGCCGCCCCAACCAGGGGGGGCGCGGTGTCTAGCGTGAACAGGCCGGACTCCAGGTCCCGGGGGAACGTGGTGAGGGGAGCACCAGTGGCGGTCTCGGTACAGACAGCGTAGCGCTCGTGACCAGGGAGCGTAGTGGTGACGCCAAGGTCCTGGAGGCAGCCGACACCAACTAGGTTCCTAGAGAACGAAGAGATGTGCAGGCCTGTAAGTGAGCCCGAAGGAGCCGTCGGACAGGGAAGGGTAGTGGAGCTACGGGCTATGACAGGGCCTGAGGCAGGGTCAGCCAGGGAAACTGCAGCAAGAGCAGCAAGCAGCGTAAGAGTATTGGAGTCCCGGAAGAAGCACCTAGAAGCGCCGGAGTGTAGGGTGAAGGAGAGCGGGGCAGAGGCGGGAGCGGCCGAGGAAGCGACGGAGGAGCCTAGACTAAACAAATCAGGGGATCCTACGCCTGACACAGCAGGGGAGTCTAAGCTAGGCACACCTACACAAGGCAACACGGGGCAAGCATAACCAATCACACTAGAGTCATCGACATACAGAACATACAGCGCAGAGCTAATCTCATCCATGTCCATATCAAATATCTGAACACCCTATGGAGCAAGTTGAGCCAGTCGAGGAGGTCGGGCGACGGGCCGAAGCGAAGACGAAACACGTCGTCCAGGCAACTGAAACAGCGAGTGGGGGTGTGACCAATCTTACCGCGCATGAGGCCACGGCGAGGACCGGTCTAGAGCTGGTACTGGCGGCTCCCGTCGCCCGAACCACCACCCGTCGTCACGCCGCGCGCATGACCACCGCGACCACCGCCACCACCAGCGCCGGGCCACCCGGGCGGGAGACGACCAAGCCGCCGCTGCTGCTGTTGCTGCGACGGCTGCTGCTGCTGCAGTGGCTGCTGCGGCTGCTACTGTGACGGCTGCTAGTCGAGCGGGGGGACCTGCTGCTGCTGCTGGGACTGCTGCTCGGCGGTGCCAGGCCCAGCGCCCTCGTTAGCCCCCCCAACGGGCGACCTGGCTCCACCACCTCCTCCACCCCCGCCACCTCCACTCCCACCACCGCCGCGCCCAGCCTTAGGGCGGCGACCCTTTCCCGGACGAGGAGTCAGAGAAAATGCACTGAGCAGGCGCACAGCCCTGAAAGATAGAGACCGGCACTGTACCGTTGGACTGGGCGATAGAGCGCTGACGGGTCTCTATGGCAAACAGGGTGTCGACAAAGTCAGTGAGGGTGAGCTCTGCGGGGTGGATACTAAGAATGTGATCGCGGGCAGTAACAAGGCGGTCAGGGAGGCGGGTGGCAAGCAGGTAGAGGGTAGCGCAGAGGGGGGGCTGAAACACACGGAGCTGGGCCTCAGTGCAGGCCGAGTGCCAGGTTGAGTCTAGCGTGCGCAAGTGGGTGGCTAGGTCAGCGACAGTGGGGAAAGACGCGAGATCAGGGAAAAGCAGGGGCAGGATCAGGCGGCAGAGGACGGGGTGGAATAGCGCACAATAATAGCATCAAGAAACTCCTGTGCGGTCCTGATTGACCTAAAGCGGGGACGCTCAGATAGGGGAAGAGCATGACCGATGGCAAGCTGTGCAACAGCGTCACGCGACAGCCAGACCGAACGAGCAAGGGCAGCAGCGGCAGCGGACTCTCGATCAGCAGACGTGGGGTCAGCGGGAAGTGGAGCAGTGGGGTCAGGATAGGGGAGCGTACCATCAAGGTGGACAGCCAAGGAGTGGCCGTCCTGCCGCTGACCTATGAGGTGACGGCGGAGGTCGACGAGCCACGTGTCGAACTCGATCGGCTGACCCTCCACGTGCGGTTCAGTGCGGTGCAGTGCGGTGCAGAGCGATGTAGTGCGGTTCAGTATGGTGTAGTGCGGTTCAGTGTGGTGCAATGCGGTGCAGAGCGATGCAAGGCGGTGCTGTGCGGTGCTGTGCGATACAGTGCGGTGCAGCGCTGTGCAGGGCTGTCCAATGCGGTGCAACACGGTGGAGCGCAGTGCAGGGGCCGGCTACACGGGGCGGGCGCGGGCCGGGGACGGGACGGGCGCAGGCCGGTCACGGGGCGGGCGCGGGCCGGGGACGGGACGGGCACGGGCCGGTCAAGGGGCGGGCGCACGGCCGGAGAAGGGACGGGCGCGGGCCGGGGACGGAGCGGGCGCGGGGGCCGGCTACAGACGGGCGGGGGGGCGGCTACGAACGGGCGCGGGGGCCAGCTACAGACAGGCGAAGGGACGGCTGATAGACGGGCGTGGGGGCTGGCTACGGACGGGCGCAGGGGGGCCGGCTACGGACGGGCGCGGGGGGGCCGGCTACAGACGGGCACGGGGGCGGCAAAGGGACGGGTGCGGGGGCCGCTACGGATGGGCGGGGGGGGGGAACGGACGAGCGCGGGGACCGGCTTCGAACGCGCGTGGGGGCCGCTACGGACGGGCGCAGGAGGGCGCTACGGACGGGCGTGGGGGGAGGCCGCTACGGGCTGGCACGGGGGCCGCTACGGACGGGCACGGGGGCGGCTACGGATGGGCGTGGGCCGCTACAGGACAGGCGCGGGGCCAGCTACGGGACGGGCGCGAGGGCCGGAGACGGGGCGAATGCGGGCCGGCTAACGAACGGGCGCGGGGCCGACTACGGGACGGGCGCGGGCGGGGGCCGGCTAACGGATGGGCACGGGGCCGACTACGGGACGGGCGCGAGCCGGTAAAGGGGCGGGCGCGGGTCGGCTAACGGACTAGGGGCGGGCCGGCTAGGGGAAACGCGCGGCTAGGACCTAGGGTGGAAGCGCTGGTGGGCGATTGGGACCTAACCTACTCATGATACCATGTTAGAATGCAATAATAACTAGAATGAGACAGTACAAGGGAATATAGGCAAGTGTGTTGTACCCTCTGTTGGGCTGAGAAAAGCCCTTAGGATCTTTCCAGAGACTAAGTCCCAGTTGAAGAATGAGACTTGAGTAGTGCAGCGGAAGTTGAGTAGTTGAACCCTTGTACTAGTATATGAGAACAAGTGGTTGATGAAAGAAACAAGCATACAGCAATATATAGAAAATAGGAAAGTAAAGCAGTTTGTAGAATACAGTTGCAGGAGCGGTTATCGAATTGCACAACGACTCGATTGTCGCTTCGGTTACCATTCGTGCAGTTGTAACGGTCAGTCGCAACCTCCAGTTGCGACCCTTCGAGTCCCTTTGCGTTCTTTGTCCAGCCCCTCGTGTAACCTCCGTTGACTCGCGTACCCGTTGCGATCTTCCTCGAGTGTAGTGTTACACTTCAGAAACGCTTAAGTCCTTTGAGGTATTTCCAACACTCCCCTTCGTTTCTGGAGTGCTGACGTGTTCAGATCCGGTGACGTTTGTCTGCCCGGTCAGCAGCGTGCAGTAATCGAATTTTGCCTTCGCCAATTTCTTCGTCAGATAGTCTGCGGCCATTTCTGTCGTAGGGAAGTAACTGAGTTGAAGTCTCCCCTTCGCGATTTCATCCTTGACGAAGAAGTACCGCAAGGCGATGTGCTTGGTTCGGTTGGCGAAGCCGTCCTTGTTCGCGATTTTGATCGCAGATTGGTTGTCGCAGAGGAGTGAGAAGACGGGCAGGGTCGCAATCTTTGCTTCCTCGAGCAACTCTCGTAGGTAGAGTCCTTCCTTGGTCGCAGTACAGAGGGCGATATATTCTGCTTCAGCCAAAGATAGTGCGATTAGTTCCTGCTTGCTCGACTGCCAGGAGATAGTCCCGATAGGTTCCAGTCAGTAGATGTAGCTCGTTCTCGATCATCGATTTCCCTTGTCTCCCGCGTGGTCGGCGTCGACGTATCCGAGTAGTTGTACGGACGATGCCGTTGCTTTACTGTAGGTAAGCCCGGTCGTCGGCGTGGAGACAAAGTAGAGTAGTGCCCGATTAAGTTCCTCGAGATCTTCTTGTTCCGGCTGCTTCAGATGCGTCGCCAGTTGGCTCGCGCTATAAGATACATCGGGTCGGCAGGTTACTGCTGCGAATACTAGGTAGCCGAGCTTCTGCTGATACTCCTGGATTTGCTTCGCGGGGAGTTTTGCGGAGGTGTTGCTATTGTTCCCGTAGCGGTAGGGAGTCGGGACCGTAGTCGGCGTTAGACCGAATTTCTTCGCGACAATGCGTGCGTATTTTCCAGTGTGTAGGTAGAACGCCGAGTTGTCTTCGACGACATTTAGTCCCAGGTACTGGGTCAGTGTGTCAGACACTGTGAATGTCAAGTCCCCTTTCAGCTCCCCTTCGAACCAGGTGGCGATGTCGGTAGTGGAACCGATGTAGAGCAGATCGTTGACGTAAACGATGAGTAGGATATACTCTCTTCCCTTCTGCAGTCGGTACATGCCTTGGTCATGCGGCAGCTGCAAGAATCCGATTTTTACGAGGCGACCGTGAAGATGCTGCTGCCAGAGCCGCGGGGCTTGCTTGATCCCGTAAAGGGATTTTATCAGCTGGCATACTTTTGTGGGGTCGTCGATGAATCCGTGGGGTTGCTCGACAAAGATCTCAGCGTCCACAGGTGCATACAGGAAAGCATTTGCGACGTTGATTTGGCGCAGTGGTAGTTTCTTCATGGCCGCGACGGCGAGTAGGATGCGCAAGGAGGTGTGACGGGAGACTGGGGCGAATGTTTCTGTGTAGTCGGTTCCGTATCGTTGATCGAACCCTCGTACGACCCATCGAGCCTTGAATCGTTCGATGGAACCGTCCGCAGTGGTCTTGATGCGGTACACCCACTTTCCCGAGAGGACGTTCTTCCCGTTGATGCTTGTTGCAGGTACCAGCTTCCATGTATTTCGGTCTTGCAGAGCCTTTAGTTCCTTTTCCATCGCCTCCTTCCATTTCGCCTTATGTTCCCCCCCCAGAGCCTGTGACAGAGTCGTGGGCTCGCGCGGAGATGGCGGCGGTGGATGCTGGACGGAGACCCATAAGCAGAGAATTTGCAGTCCCGTGGGTGTGTGTCGAGGGGAATTTTCATTCCCGGAATAGGCTGCTTCGTCACCATCTTCTGGATCAGATAAGAAGTTTGGGCCGATGCGTTCTTAGATGTTCGTGTCGACCGGGTGAGGTGTAACGTAACCTTGGTCAGCGAAGTGGTAAAGGGTGTCGAGGTTGTTGCTATCGAGAGGATTGTCTTCGTCGAGTGGGACTGGCACGGAGCAGTAAGGGAGTGGTCCGGCAGCTTCCGAAGCTCCAGGTACGTCTTCTTCTGCTGCGTCAGCTTCGGCAGCACGGTCAGCGAAGGAGCGAAGGCCTGCGACACCGTCGGTTGGGTCTTCTGTGTTGGCGACGTTGTCCAGATAATGTTGCAGCGTCAGTCGTTCGTAGAAGATCACATCACGTGATGCCACGGTATTTTTGTCTTGTATGTCGAGAATTTTCCAAGCTTGAAAATGTTGTGCGATGCCGAGGTCTAGCCCCCATCGTGCTCGTTGAGTGAAACGTCCTGCTCTGGCTGTGTGGGGTCTGTACTGTACCATGCAACCGAAAACCCGAAGTAATTTTGTGCTGCTCCTTTTTCGTGTCCACAGCAGGTGCAGTGATGCGTTGTTCGGGAGCGATGACAAGGATAGCAAATTGTGCAGGTGGACTGCATGGGTCATCGCGTCTGGCCATAGTGCATTGGGCAGTCTCATCCCCAGGAGCAGCTTCCGCATCGTCGTCTGCAAGGTCCGGTTCATTCTTTCTGCGACCCCCTGTTGCTGGTGAGCGTAGGGTAGAGACACCAGGCGTCTGATTCCTCTCTCCGCCAAGTAGGTCCTGAATCGTTGTGACTGGTATTCTAGTGCGCCGTCGGATTGGAAGCTCTTGAGCGTAGTTTCTGATTCTCGTTCAGCGATTGGGAGCCACGTCGTGAAGGCTTCGAAGGCTTGATCTCGCGTCTTGAGGTTGTAGTGCCAAACATATCTTGTTGCTGCATCGATGAAAGTGATGACGTAGTTGAAGTCGGCTTCCGTGTCGTCTCGAGGCATGTTTAAGATGTCGCTGTAAACCTTTTCCATCGGTGCATATGCAGGCGCACTTGGATTGTGATGTGATGGGAAGGGTTGATGGGGAAGATCTGCTTCGGGGCACGTGAAGCACCGTGCGCGAGGTTGTCGAAGTTCTTGGCCGCTTGTTGTAAGAAGAGCGTTTCGTTCAAATACTTCGGCTTGGATTGTTTGTAGTACGGTGCTGTTTGCAGGATGCCCAAGGCGTTGGTGCCAGATGTCGTCGGAAGCTCGATGGCCGGGCGAGCGTTGGTACATGTCGGTGTTGGAGAAGAACGCGACGACCGTGGTGGGACTTCGGCAGACTTCTCGTGTGATGGGCATAAGTTGATCTGCTTCGGTTGGCGGTCCTCGGATCGCTAGTGGTGGTACTTGGCTGGGTCCTGCTGCTGCTACTGAAGGTGATGGTTGGGAAGGGACACTTGCTGGTACTTGTCTTTCTTGTCTGATGACTGCTAATGCTCGTGTTCTCTCTGTTGCAGGTATGGTGTTGGAGTACCAGAATCCATCGGGGTTGAAGTCGGGATCAAGATCCGGCGGGTGTGTCCAGGCGGCGAACGATACAATCCCATCGCTCTCGGCAGTACCGCGGTCGGGGACGAAGTCCAACACGAAGACGCCGGACTTCAGGAGAGCACGACCGATGAAGAGGCCGCCCTTCCCGTGGTAAAGGCGAAACTCGTTGGAGTCCGAGTCGCACTCCAGGTGAATCCCTTTAGCCATTAGCTGGCTGACGCTTAGCAGATTGTATCCCAAGTTGTCAACGATTAAGACCTTGTTGAGTTGAAGGATGACATTAGTTCCATGGACTGTAACTGAACCACCCCTTGTCTGTTTGTTTTCAGGTTCTTGTTGTTGGCGACGGTGATGATGACGTCGCGGTTGAGGCGTGGTTCTCGTTGCACGAAGCGTCCGGAAGAACACATGTGTTGACCGCAGCAGCTGTCCAAGAACCAGGTGTTTCGCCCGGTGGGTTCGGTGTTGGCGACCGCAGCGTATGTCGGCTTGACCTGAAGTCCTTCTGAGCGCGGCGGCGGGAATTCTTCTTCGTCTGGCGCGTAAGTGGGTGGTGATCCGGGTGCGCAGTTGTCGATGTGTACCATGCAGTTGATGATGTTCGATGTCCCTTGTGCAGATGTGGAAGAACGTCTTGGAGGGCTTTCTTGAGTGGAGGCGACTTGTGGGTCTACTGGACGATAGACACGAGGACGTGTGCAGTTGACTTTGGAATGTCCGGATGTTAGACAGTTGTGGCAGAACGGCGGCACAATGGTGAGTCCTCTGTTGTCGCGTTGATCTTGCTTGCCGCGTCGATTGTAGTTGTTGTCGTTCCTTCGTTGAGTGTAGAAAACTAACTGATGCTGCTTTCTTGGTTGTCTTTCTTCGAACAGGTCCATCTCCTGTTGTTCAGCATGAAGCTCGGCGCAGAGGTGCATCTCCGAGATCCTTCCGTGGGTGCGAAGAAGCGAGCGTGTGGTTCTCCATTCTGGCCCGAGCCCGGCGAGGACAAGCGTCACGAAGCTTTCTTCAGTGATTGTTCCTCCGCACCGAAGCAGGCGGTCGCGGAGTGTTTGGCATCGACTCATATACTGCATCGCCTTTTCCCCGGTCTTCATCTGTATTGTTGTCAGCTGTTGCATGAGTCTGCTTTGTGTCACGCTGTCGTTTGCTTGATAGAGACACTTGAGATGATGCCATGCGAGTTCCGCTGAGTTTCCATAGCTCCGATACGTTCTGATGCTCTGCTGTTCTTGTGGTGACAGGTTCCGCAGGAGAACTGTATACGCCAGCAGCGACTGATACGTGAAAGTTTCTTGCTCCTTTACAGTGCCGTTGCTTGGGAATGGCAGGGACCCGTTGAAGTATCCCAAGAGATGCGCAGCCTCCATCAGCAGCTCGAACTCAAAGCTCCAGGTAAAGAAGTCGTGTCCGTTGAACGGTGAGGATGTCTGTAACTTGATTACGTGTGAAAACTGTGCCTGGAGACTCAAAATCTCGTTTGGTGTCTGTTGTGATGCAGCTGCTGTTGGTTGGGCACGGGGCGGCATGAACTCGAATGTCCCCGGTGAAGAGTGATAAGGCGCAAAGGTAGGCGCTTGATTGTGTCGTCCGAACGATGAGTTGTCGAGGCTCATCGGCGCTAATCCCATGTTTCCTCCGTTGCTCTGTGTTGAATGCGCAGGTGTCCTTGTCTGCTGCTGCTGGTCGAAGTGCGACATGAAGCTGAAGAACCTTTCCATAAGGTTCGGATCCACGCTTGAAGAGGGTGATGGGGTCACCATTTCCGGTGCTCTTCCTGTTGTTTCTTGAGCAGCGCCGGTCTCGGTTTGCAGTCCTGAAGTGTGCAATCCAGAGTTGTCGGGTTGAGTGTCTTGGGCGTTGGGTGAGCCTGTAGAGATTTTCTTGCCCTTGCTGTCCATGGCTTGTAATCAATGGAGTCGTTGAATTGCAGATTGTAGATAGAGCGTAGTTGCTGGGAGTTTGGTCTCTGGCCAGCTCTCATACCATGTTGGTCTGAGAAAAGCCCTTAGGATCTTTCCAGAGACTAAGTCCCAGTTGAAGAATGAGACTTGAGTAGTGCAGCGGAAGTTGAGTAGTTGAACCCTTGTACTAGTATATGAGAACAAGTGATTGATTAAAGAAACAAGCATACAGCAATATATAGAAAATAGGAAAGTAAAGCAGTTTGTAGAATACAGTTGCAGGAGCGGTTATCGAGTTGCACAGCGACTCGATTGTCGCTTCGGTTACCATTCGTGCAGTTGTAACGGTCAGTCGCAACCTCCAGTTGCGACCCTTCGAGTCCCTTTGCGTTCTTTGTCCAGCCCCTCGTGTAACCTCCGTTGACTCGCGTACCCGTTGCGATCTTCCTCGAGTGTAGTGTTACACTTCAGAAACGCTTAAGTCCTTTGAGGTATTTCCAATCCAACACCCTCTAAGGCACACACCTATATTGTCTACACTAACATACTAAGTTATGTTTGACACATTCGTGCTGGGTTAAATTGCAGGTGCGATTTGGCGTTGCGCCACGCGAGATGTGTTAAATTATATATCTTATATAATTGTAGGCTTGGTAGGCATTACGGAAACTTACTGTAGATGGTAGAATACCCCTCATTGTATCCCTCTCTTTTCTATTCTCCCTCTCCTTTTCTCGCGTAACTTCCTCTCCTAGCTTAAACCCTCACGCCATTCCATGGCCGCCTACCCTTCCTAGCTACCTAGCTCTCGTAACAAGATGTTTGCGAGGTCACCTTGTTCTCGCCAAGCCCGGCTTGGCGAAACCCCAAAGCGCCATACGTGTCCACCGATACCAAAACGTATACCTAACGGCACCGAATCGTAAACAAATCTTGACTGGGGTTCATGTGCATTCACATGCATCGAGCTTCCCGAGTTACGGCAATTTCGCGCACGTGTTCTTGCGAAATCCAACGAGTTTAAAACCGGGTTACTTTTCACGAAATGAATAGAGTATGAACATTTTGGACCCGCCCTTAGGCTGATTCATCAGGGTTGGTACAAGCATGGACCCTGAAAAAAGCGTAATCAGCGTAAAATTCCTGATACTGCATTGTGGGGCCTGATCCCGAGGCTAATGAAAGTCGATCAGATCAACGGTCCTCGCACCATCCCAGACATTCCAATTGCGGGGGTCCATTCTCCGCTTGTCCTCTCACCCACCTACCTACCACCTATTTTTTTCGCTCTGCATGCGACTTTCTCCGTGCTTCTGACATTTCTCGACTTCATTTCTCGATATTTTCCGAGCCGCGCTTTTCAGTTCGCATTTCAGTTGCGCCTGCCTTGTCCCATCATATGTCCCGTCCCGTTGTGCCCATCCGTTCCGCCTGTTATGCCAGGTAAGTTTCCGCGTTCCCCCGCCCGCACCTCCTCTGCACGCCGCCCGCGCCAATGACGCAGTCCGCCACCTCCTCCCTCCCGCGGGCCACCAAATCTAAGCAGGCATCGTCCTCCTTCTCCGTAGCGGTCGCACCTCCGTGACCCGCGGACCCGAATCTCTCAGCGGCGTCAGTTGCAGCGCCATTTGCGGCGTCAGTTGCAGTGGAGGTGGAGACGCCGTTGATCGAATCGCCTCCGCCAGCTGGCACACGCGTGGTGCGTCGATGAGAGGAAAGGAGCGGGTGATGAGGGGGGTGGGGGGCGCGGGGGGCGCGGGGGGGACCACCTGTGCTTGAACGCACTCCACGTACAACAAGCCCTTATATTTTCACGTGGAGTGCGTTGAGGCAGAGACAGTGACCACCCCCCCCGGTTCACAAACCCTTACATTTAGGGAGGCTCTCCGTCGGAGGCTGCACCCTCCCCCATTCCCCCCTCAGCTGCTCATCAGGACCACCTTGGCCCTCTTCACCCACCTGCTTCCGCTTTTTCACTCCGCTTGCGCGTTCTCCCCATTCCCCCCGTAGCCGCTGACAAGGTGACTTGGTGACTTTTGAGTCGACTCAAAAGTCACCTTGCTGACCAGGACAGGGCCTCGTCGTCCGCCTGCCACCGCGTTCCGCATTTCCCCTCCCCTTGGACCCCTTCCCCTTGCCCACTCTCTCCCCTCCGCCTACCCACCCTCCCCTAGGACCCCTCCTGCCCCCCCGCCTCAGCGGCTGACGAGAACCAGCTCCAACCTCGTCATCCGCCTTCCGCCGCTTCACTGGGGCAAAGCAACGCTCGCCATTGTGGTGGGTCACACCTTGGGGCCACACTCTGGGTGGCGCACTGGGTGGCAAACTGGGTGGCATTGGGTGTGGCAGTCTTGGAGGCAGACTGCAGGCCATAAGGTGCGGTGAGGTCCGGGACATGGCGCAGTAAGCTATGCCATGATGTAAGTAGGGGTGCAGGCAGGCAAGGAGCGAGAAAAGGCCTCCTGGGTTTGCTGCAAACAAACCCATTCGCAAGCAGGCAAGCGGTTTATTGGGACTGCAGCAGTTCTCGGGTCTACAACCAGCATGACGTGCCACGGCATGCCATGCTCCATATGCCATGGCATGGCATGCCATGCTGTATCCCATGCCCCTTCTCTCTGTTGACTGTTGTCTCCCTTGCGCACTCCCACTGTCTCCCTTGCTGACTTCCCCATGGCTCCCTCACCTCGTTGGCATGTTATCTCTCTCGTGCTGCTGCTGCCGTGGCTGCTACCGCCGCTGATGCGTGAAGTCGCCTCCCAGGATGAGCAATTCTTCCTCCGCTCTCTGCCCATTGCTGCTGCTGTATTCGTGATGTGAGGGTTGTGAGGGCCGTGCATGTGCCATGAGGTGGTGTGCATGGGCCATGGGGTGGTGTGCATATGCCATGGGATGGTGCGCACCAGTCAGGTTTTTCAGTGAACTTTCCAAACGCGAAACCTAGATGCAGTTGTGTTGCTGCCATGCTGGGATGCCAGCTTCAAGCCATGTGCCATCACGCCTGCTGTCCCATGCAGCCACACAATCTACCAATCAATAGCCGAGTGCTCATTATGCACACTCCATGCCTTACTCCCACTCTCCCTCTCCAGTGTGCAATCCCCTTTCTTTATTCCAGCAGCTACACGTCTCTATCTCTCAACCCCGTCCTCCCCCCCCCCAGGCGCTTCTCTCTCCACATCGCGCGTCACAGAATGCTGGCTATCTTCGTGTGTGCGGCATTCGTAGTGCGCAGGATTCGAATCAACAGCTGTCAGCTGCTGCACACGTGGCAGCTGTTCGGTTGGAGCGGCGACACGACCATTCCCACCGCCTCCATCTGCCATGTTGCGCTCGGCAAGCAGGTCAGTGCAACACACAGCACAGGTCAGCACGTCCCCGTAGGGAGAAGTAGCAAAGTGTGAAGTACCACCACGAGTGCTGGTGAGCAAATAAGCTGCAGTAATGGCCAGCGGGTAAGTGCCAATGAAGCTGCCGCATTGTGCTGTGAAAGGTGGTTGAATGATGGGATGGATGGTCCTGAGGCGAGGCCTACACGCATCGCTACAAGTGAAGGTTGCGCCATGCCATGAGATGGCATTGGGTTGATTCTCTGCCTGGCACACCATGGGATGAGGCTTTCCCCCACTCCCCCCCCTACCAAGTGCTCTACTACTGCATTCCAATTTACTACTGCCGAATATCAGCTGCTGACGGGAGGCAGCTGGAGGTTGACCACCATCTGTCAAGGGACGAAAACCCGTGGCTGCAGCAAGAAGTGTCTTCGTTTCTGCTTGGCTTGAGCACAAAAACTTCTAAAAAAGAAAACTGACTTCTATTATAGAAGCTTCTTGCTGCTAGGGTTGCATGGGTCGAGGCAGTCGTCCTTTTCGCCCTGGTCGCATATGTCCTTCCGCTGATTCCCCACCTACCCACCACGTCACGCCACTTCCGTTTTTCTCCACATTCCGCATCGTCGACTTTACTACATAATTATTTGATTTGCTACACGTCATGTGTTCGCCGCATGCACTCACCATAATTTCTCCGCGTACTTACCATTCTCGTTCGTCTCCCCCTGGCTCTGCCTCGTGTGCGCCTACCCGCCCCGCTGCTTCGATCAGATTACTCATCTAATTTCCCCTCCTCGCGCGCCTTCCCCGCGCTGCCTTCCGCCGCAGAGGCAATGGCGGAGTCCGCCACCACGTCTTCCGCCCCGCGCGGCTCAGACGCCAAGCAGCAGGCCTCGTCCTTCTCCATGGTCATCACACCTCCGCAACCGGCGGACCCGAATCTCTCAGCGTCAAAGCCGGCGTCAGTTGCGGTGGAGTTAGAGACGCCGTTGATCGAGTCGCCTCCGCCAGCTGGCACACGCGTGGTGCGTCGATGAGAGAAAAAGAGGGGTTTGGGGGGGGGAAGGGGTCGGAGAGGGGATATGTGAATTGCCGGTTGTAGGAAAAAAAACCGTCTCTGCCTGAACGCACGCCACGTGCAACGAACCCGTATATCCTCCCCGTTGTACGCCACGCCCTTTCCCCCTTCCCTGCGCAGTTGCTAATCAGGACCAGCATGGGCCTCTTCATCCGTCTGCCGCCCCTTCCCACAATCCCCGTTCCCCTTAACCCTCCCCCTTGCCCGCTCTCCCACCTTTCCCCCTCCGCCTCCCCTCTTCCCTCCCCCCTCCCCCCCCCCGGGCAGCTGCTGACGAGGACCAGCTCGGACCTCGTCATCCGTCTGCCGCCGCTCCACTGGGCCAAAGCAACGTTCTTTGCTGTGAGGGCTATGCGTGTGCCATAGGGGGTGTGCGGGTGTCATGGGGGGTGTGCGCGTGCCATGAGTGGGTGCATGTGCCATGAGGGGTCTGCGTATGCCATGGGGTGGTGTGCGTGTGCTATGGGGGGGTGCACGCTGGTCTAGGAATCAGAGTTTGCCAAAAACGAGACGGTGATGGGCTTGCATTGCTGCCATGTTGTGAGGTTATCTTCTTGCCATGTGCCACCACGCCTGCGCTCCCATGCATGCTTTCACCTTCCCATCTGCATGTTTTCACCTTCGCATCCAGTAGTCGATTGAATGCAAATTATGCACACTCCATACCTTGCTCCCACTTTCCTTCTCCACTGCGCAATCCCCTTCCTTCATTCCAGCACCTACACTTCCCTCTCTTAACCCCGTCCTCTCCTCCCCTTCCTCCCCGCTCAATATCTTCTCCCCCCCACCCTCCCCCCCTTCTTCCTCTCTTTGCTCGTCTCAGAATGGTAACTTTGTTTGGGGGTGTCACATTTGTGGTGTGCACGGTACGAATCGACAGCTGTCAGCTGCTGCACACGTGGCAGCTGTTTGGGTGGAGCGACAGCACGGCCATCCCCACCGCCTCCATCCGCCGCGTCACTCACATGAGGGAGGTCAGTGCCCTCGCAGGGTTAAGCATTGAAGTCTGAAGTCCAGTACAACAGGGCTGTTGAAGCAAGCATGCTGCAGTAACGGCCAGCGGGCAAGGTCCAATGAAGCCGTGGGGATGTGCTGTGATAGATGGTTGGATGATAGGGTGGGATGGGATGTGATTATTGGGCTGTTGTGATCATCTCGTTGCCATGTGCCGGATCGATTTTCCTGCACCCACTTGCCCGCCACCCATCCCGCTCTCCCCCCCCACACCCCCCCCCCCTCCTCCCAACTTTCCTGGCAGGTGCGTCACTGGTGGATGCCAATGTACTACTGCCAGATATTAGCTGCTGACGGTAGGCAGCTGCTGTTTGGCCTCCATTTATCAAGAGACGAAAACGCGTGGCTGCAGCAACAAGTGTCTTCGTTTCTGCTTGGCCTGGCCAAAAAAACTACTATTGTTCAAGATTGACTCCCAAGGACGAAGCCACAAGAGCTTTCCGTATGGCACCTGTACTGCCACGTGCCTGCATGCAGGAGCCCTCCTTGAGACTTGCACCTTATAGCGGCTATTGCATGGCCCGGCTTTTGAATGAGGGTTGGAGATACAAGCCATACTATTGGGCTGAGAGAAAGCCCTTAGGATCTTTTCAGAGACTAAGCCCCAGCTGTGGAGACTTGAGACTTTGAGTAGTGCAGCGGAAGTTGAGACGGTTGAACCCTTGTACTAGTATGTGAGAACAAGTGATTAATTAAAGAAACAAGCATACAGCAATATATAGAAGATAAGAAAGCAGTTGTAGAATACAGTTACAGCAACGGTTTATCGAGTCGCACAGCGACTCGATTGCCGCTTCGGTTACCATCCGTGATGTTGTAACGGTCAGTCGTAACCTCCAGTTGCGACCTTTCGAGTCTTTTCGCATTCTTTGTCCGCCCCCTCGTGCAACCTCCGTTGACTCGCGTGCTCCCCTGTAATCTTCCTCGAGTACAGTGTTATACTTCAGAAACGCTTAAGTCATTTGAGATATTTCCAACACTCCCTTTCGTTTCTGGAGTGCTGGCGTGTTCAGATCCGGTGACGTTTGTTTGCCCGGTCAGGAGCATGCAGTAGTCGAATTTTGCTTTCGCCAATTTATTCGTCAGATAATCTGCGGCCATTTCTGTCGTCGGGCAGTAACTGAGTTGAAGTCTCCCCTTCGCGATTTCATCCTTGACGAAGAAGTACCGCAGGGCGATGTGCTTGGTTCGGTTGGCGAAGCCGTCCTTGTTCGCGATTTTGATCGCAGATTGGTTGTCGCTGAGGAGTGAGAAGGCGGGCAGGGTCGCGATCTTCGCTTCCTCGAGTAGCTCCCGCAGGTAGAGTCCTTCCTTGGTCGCAGTACAAAGGGCGATATACTCTGCTTCAGCCGATGATAGTGCGATTAACTCCTGCTTGCTCGACTGCCAGGAGATAGTTCCGATGGGTTCTAGTCGGTAGATGTAGCCCGTCCTAGATCGTCGATTTTCCCTATCTCCCGCGTGGTCAGCGTCGACGTATCCGAGTAGTCGTACGGACGGTGTTGTCGCTTTGCTGTAGGTAAGCCCGATCGTCGGCGTGGAGACGAAGTAGAGTAGTGCCCGGTTGAGCTCCTCAAGATCTTCCTGTTCCGGTTGCTTCAGATGCGTCGCCAGTTGACTCGCACTATAGGACAGGTCGGGTCGGCAAGTTACTGCTGCGAATAGTAGGCAGCCGAGCTTCTGTTGATACTCCTGGATTTGCTTCGCGGGGAGTTTTGCGGAGGTGCTGTTGTTGTTCCCGTAGTGGTAGGGGGTTGGGACAGTAGTCGGTGTTAAACCGAATTTCTTCGCGACGGTGCCTGAGTACTTTCCAGCGTGTAGGTAGAACGCCGTGTCGTTTTCGACGACATTCAGTCCTAGGTACTGGGTCACTTCGTCGGACACCGTGAGTGTTAAGTCTTCTTTCAGCTCCCGTTCGAACCAGGTGGCGATGTCGGTAGTGGAGCCGATGTAGAGCAGGTCGTCGACGTAGACGATGAGTAGGATATACTCTCTTCCCTTCTGCAGTCCGTACATTCCTTGGTCATGCGGCAGCTGTAGGAATCCGATTTTTGCGAGACGGCCGTGGAGATGCTCCTGCCAACGCCGCGGGGCTTGCTTGATCCTGTATAAGGATTTTGTCAGTTGGCATACTTTCGTGGGGTCGTCGATGAATCCGTGGGGTTGTTCGACGAAAATCTCGGCGTCCACAGGTGCGTATAGGAACGCATTCGCGACGTCGATTTGGCGTAGTGGTAATGTTTTCGTGGCCGCGACGGCGAGTAGGATGCGTAATGAGGTGTGACGGGAGACTGGAGCGAAGGTTTCTGTGTAGTCGGTCCCGTATCGTTGATCGAAGCCTCGTACGACCCATCGAGCTTTGAATCGTTCGATGGAGCCGTCTGAGTTGGTCTTAATGCGGTACACCCATTTCCCCGAGAGGACGTTTTTCCCGTTGATGTTTGTTGCAGGTACCAGTTTCCATGTTTTCTGGTCTTGCAGAGCCTTTAACTCCTTTTCCATCGCTTCCTTCCATTTCGCCTTATATTCCCCCCCCAGAGCCTGCGACAGGGTCGAAGGCTCTCGCGGAGAAGGCGGCGGCGGATGCTGGACGGAGACCCAGAGGCCTAGAATCTGCAGTCCTGTGGGTGTGTGTCGAGGGGAATTTTCATTCCCGGAATAAGCTGCTTCGTCACCGTCTTCTGGGTCAGGTAAGAAGTTGGGACCGATGCGTTCTGAAACATTTGTGTCGACTGGGTGGGGTGTAATGTAACCTTGGTCAGCGAAGTGGTAAAAGGTGTCGAGGTTGTTGCTATCGAGAGGATTGTCTTCGTCGAGTGGAACAGGTACGGAACAGAATGGGAGTGGTCCGGCAGCTTCCGAGGCTTCAGGTACGTCTTCTTCTGCCGCGTCAGCTTCGGCAGCACGGTCGGCGAAGGAACGAAGTCCGGAGAAGCCGTCGGTGGGGTCTTGTGTGTTGGCAATGTTGTCCAGGTAATGCTGCAGCGTCAGTCGCTCGTAGAAGATAACATCACGTGATGCCACGGTATTTTTGTCTTGTATGTCGAGAATTTTCCACGCGTGAAAATGTTTGGCGATGCCGAGGTGTAGTCCCCACCGAGCTCGTTGTGTGAAGCGTCCTGCTCGGGCTGTGTGGGGTCTGTACTGTACCATGCAGCCGAAAACTCGGAGTAATTTTGTGCTGCCCCTTTTTCTTGTCCACAACAGGTGCGGTGATGCGTTGTTGGGAAGCGATGACGAGGACAGCAGGTTGTGCAGGTGAACTGCATGTGTTATCGCGTCTGGCCACAGTGTGGTGGGCAGCCTCATTCCCAGAAGCAGTTTTCGCATCGTCGTCTGCAAGGTCCGGTTCATGCGTTCTGCGACCCCCTGCTGCTGGTGTGCATAGGGCAGAGACACCAGGCGTCTGATTCCTCTTTCCGCCAGATAGGTCATGAAGCGTTGTGACTGGTATTCCAGTGCACCGTCTGACTGGAAGCTCTTGAGCTTGGTTCCTGATTCTCGTTCGGCGATGGGAAGCCATGTTGTGAAGGCGTCGAAAGCTTGATCGCGCGTCTTGAGATTGAAGTGCCAGACGTATCTGGTTGCTGCGTCGATGAACGTGATGACGTAGTTGAAGTCGGCTTCGGTGTCTTCTCGAGGCATGTTTAAAATATCGCTGTAGACTTTTTCCATCGGAGCGTAGGTAGGTGCGCTTGGGTTGTGATGAGATGGAAAAGGCTGATGGGGAAGATCTGCTTCGGGGCACGTGAAGCACCGTGCTCGTGGTCTTCGAAGTTCTTGGCCGCTCGTCATTAGGAGGGCGTTGCGTTCTAACACCTCTGCTTGGATTGTTTGTAGTATCGTGCTGTTTGCAGGATGCCCGAGGCGTTGGTGCCAGATGTCGTCGGAAGCGCGATGACCCGGCGAGCGGTGGTATATGTCGGCGTTGGAGAAGAATGCGACGACTGTGGCGGGACTTCGACAAACTTATCGTGTGATGGGCATAAGTTGGTCTGCTTCGGTTGGCGGTCCTCGGATCGCCGGTGGTGGGACTCGGCTGGGTCCTGCTGCTGCTACTGCAGGTGATGGTTTGGTTGGGATACTCGCGGGTACTTGTCTTTCTTGTCTGATGACTGCTAATGCTCGTGTTCTTTCTGCTGCAGGTATGGTGTTGGAGTGCCAGAAGCCGTCACTGTCGAATTCTGGATCAAGATCCGGCGGGTGTGTCCAGGCGGCGAATGATACGATGCCGTCGCTGTCGGCAGTACCGCGGTCGGGGACGAAGTCCAACACGAAGACGCCGGATTTCAGGAGGGCACGACCGATGAAGAGGCCACCCTTTCCGTGGTATAGCCGAAACTCGTTGGAGTAGGAGTCGCACTCCAGGTGAATCCCCTTGGCGATTAGTTGGCTTACGCTTAGTAGGTTGTATCCCAGGTTGTCGACAATGAGGACTTTGTTGAGCTGAAGTATGACGTTTGTCTCCATGGATTGTAACTGAACCACGCCTTGTCTGTTTGTCTTCAGATTTTCGTTGTTGGCGACGGTGATGACGACGTCGCGGTTGAGGCGTTTCTCCTGTTGCACGAATCGTCCCGAAGAGCACATGTGTTGCCCGCAGCAGCTGTCCAAGAACCAGGTGTTTCGCCCGTGGGTTCGGCGTTGGCGACGCAGCATATGTTGGTTGACTTGAAGGCCTTGTGAGCGCGGTGGCGGGATCTCTTCGTCTGGCGCGTAAGTGGGTGGTGACCGGGTGCGCAGTTGTCGATGTGTACCATGCAGTTGATAATGTTGGTGTTGTTGTGCAGATGTTGAAGAGCGCCTTGGAGGACTTGCTTGAGTGGAAGCGACTTGTGGGTCTGCTGCACGGTAAACGCGAGGGCGGTTGCAGTTGACTTTGGAGTGCCCGGAAGTCTGGCAGTTGTGGCAGAACGGCGGTACGATGGTGATCCTCGGTTGTCGCGTGATCTTGCTTGCTGCGTCGGTTGTAGTTGTTGTCATTTCTTCTTTGAGTGTAGAAGACTAACTGCTGTTGCTTCCTTGGTTGTCTTTCCTCGAACAGATCCATCTCCTGTTGTTCAGCGTGAAGCTCGGCGCAGAGGTGCATCTCCGAAATTCTTCCGTGGGCTCGAAGAAGTGATCGTGTGGTTCTCCATTCTGGCCCGAGCCCGGCGAGGACAAGTGTCACGAAGCTTTCTTCAGTGATCGTTCCTCCGCACCGAAGCAGGCGGTCGCGGAGGGTCTGGCAGCGACTCATATACTGCATCGCCTTTTCCCCGGTCTTCATCTGTATTGTTGTCAGCTGTTGCATGAGTCTGCTTTGTGTCACGCTGTCGTTTGCTTGGTAAAGGCACTTGAGGTGGTGCCATGCGAGCTCCGCGGAGTTTCCATACTCCGATACGTTCTGATGCTCTGCTGCTCTTGTGGTGACAGGTTTCTCAGGAGTACCGTGTACGCCAGCAGCGACTGATATGTGAAGATCTCTTGTTCCTTCCCAGTGCCGTTGCTTGGGAATGGCAGGGACCCGTTGAAGTATCCCAGAAGATGCGCGGCCTCCATCAGCAGCTCGAACTCGAAGCTCCAGGTAAAGAAGTCGTGTCCGTTGAACGGTGAGGATGTCTGAAGTTTGATCACGTGTGAGAACTGCGCCTGTAAACTTAAGATTTCATTCGGTGTTTGTTGTGATGCAGCTGCTGTTGGCTGGGCACGGGGCGGCATGAATTCGAACGTCCCCGGCGAAGCATGATAAGGCGCAAAGGTAGGCGCTTGGTTGTGTCGCCCGAAGGATGAGTTGTCGAGGCTCATCGGCGCTAATCCCATATTCCCTCCATTGCTCTGTGTTGATTGCGCAGGTGTCCTTGTCTGCTGCTGCTGGTCGAAGTGTGACATGAAGCTGAAGAATCTCTCCATGAGATTCGGGTCCACACTTGAAGAGGGAGACGGAGTCACCATCTCTGGTACTCTTCCCGTTGTTTCTTGAGCAGTCCCGGTCTCTGTCTGCAGTCCTGAGGTGTGCAGACCAGAGTTGCCGTGTTGAGTTTCTTGGGCGCTGGGTGAGCCCGTAGAGACTTTCTTGCCCTTGTTGTCCATGTCTTGTAATCAATGGAGTTGTTGAATCAAGTTGAGTTGCTGGTTGTTGATGGAGTGTAGTTGCTTGGGAGTTTGGTCTCTGACCAGCTCTCATACCATGTTGGGCTGAGAAAAAGCCCTTAGGATCTTTTGCAGAGACTAAGTCCCAGCTGTAGAGACTTGAGACTTGGAGTAGTGCAGCGGAAGTTGAGACAGTTGAACCCTTGTACTAGTATGTGAGAACAAGTGATTGATTAAAGAAACAAGCATACAGCAATATATAGAAGATAAGAAAGCAGTTGCAGAGTACAGTTACAGGAACGGTTTATCGAGTCGCATAGCGACTCGATTGCCGCTTCGGTTACCATCCGTGATGCTGTAACGGTCAGTCGCAACCTCCAGTTGCGACCTTTCGGGTCTTTTCGCATTCTTTGTCCGCCCCCTCGTGTAACCTCCGTTGACTCGCGTGCTCCCCTGTAGTCTTCCTCGAGTGTAGTGTTACACTTCAGAAACGCTTAAGTTCTTTGAGATATTTCCAACAACATCAAATGGTAATAGTCATAAATCTTGATGTAAAATGCAGAATAACATGCTTAAAATTGCAAAACAGACAAAGATAGCTCCGCAACCCTGAGACGATTAAGTCGACTCTTGGTTTTTTTTTTTTTTTTTTTTCCAACGTTTTTGCAATGCTAATTAGTGTGCACGTAGGTGTTTGCTGGCTGTCGCGCCAAATTTAGCATATGGGTGTGCGTGAAGGTGGTGCGCAAAGTGTTTCAGTTCTTGTTTTGTTCTTTTTGCGTCGCTTGGGCCTGCCCAGTTTGACGATGTGAGAGTGGCGAGGGAATGGGCTGAAGGGCCTAAACCGCTCTTTTGTGGTTTGGCAAGAGGGAGGGGAGTGGGCTGCAATTTGTCCGGCAGCCCTGGGCGGCAACCTGACGCGCTTCGTCGGCGTTTGAAGTGGCGTCCGATTCGGGGGACCGAGGTTTGGAGATTCCCGACCTCGGCGACCTCGTCGCATGCTGACGTCAGAGGCCGCACACCTTCTATTCGAGAGGCTTGGTTGTCGGATGAAGACTCCACGGAGCTTCCACATGCCGATTTTTGCTAGAAACTCCATTGAACACACCCCCAAGGGCACGCTTGGAATTTGGGGAGGGCCAGAGTAACTGCTCCAGCCAACGAAGGGCAGGGCACGCGAAAACTCAAGAGCAGATGATGACCAAAGCGAGCTATGCTACGCTCCCTCGAGTCGACTCGCCCAGTAGTCAACAGGCTACAAGTGCTCGAAGGTTGTACTGTATTACAACATTCATTTCTTTCTACAAGGGCCCAAAGTTTCTAGAACTTCATACCCCAAGTAAATTGATGACCAACTGGGTCCTAAATGTTTGAACCTTTTCAATGCAATAACGACTTCGTATACCAAATCGGCTAGTGTCTTCATGAAGAATGTTGAAGTATACTCGACAAAGTTTACTTATGCATTCCTGATATAACATTTAGACTGTACTAGTAGCGCGATGCCTCATATGGAAGGACGCGCGTAATGACGTCAGCAGTAGCGAGTCAACGCATGAACAATAGCTTCGCGCGTATAGTCACCCGAAGGGTCACGCCACTCTCAGTCACACGAACAGTCACTAGTCATATCACGTGAATAGTCACGATACACTACGAAGGGTACATCTTGAATAGGTACTTCCTAGACTATAAATATGCCGGTATTACTCGTTATTATTTACTTGTCATTTCGGACACTTCCAATACAAGGTGTAAAATCTTTTGCTAACTTTAACTCGTGGTCTCACCAACTCTAGATCCTGGCCACCCTAAACACGTGGTTCACCACAACATGGTATTCTGAGTTAGTGAAGTTACAGGAACCGATACAAGATGATTTTGATTACGCCCTTAAGCTTAAGTCGTAGATCCATAATTATGTCAGCTGCTAAGACTGGAAAGTCACCTATGAATTCTCTTACTTCAGGTCTTTCTACTGACGATGTATCTGACTTCGCTTCCCTGATGGCTAATAAGTCTACTCAGCAACAACAACAAGCTCCAGCGCATCCTACAGCTTCTATTAGCCTTGATAACTCTAGTTATGCAAGAGCTGCTGTTGCCGCTGGGCCTTCAGCCTCTAGAGATGAATCTTCTGGGTCTTTTTGTCAACTTATACATATGTTCTATGTAGAAGTTATAGGCTAGACTAGGTGTGTGCTTCTAGTGAGTACAACCCAACAGGTATATGTTCTAGGTTTCTCTTCCTAGTAATCATTATCTTATTCCAACACTTTTGACTTACATGGGCGACCTGTTCAACAACAGCAACAACAATAACCGCATCAGCAACAACATCAAATGGCAAAAGCAAGACCATTCTCTGTTGAAGCTGTTGTAAATTAAACAGATTTCCTAACTATCTCCAAGTTGAAGACCTTAACTTACTTTGATGGTCGCGACTTCTGTACTTGGGAATTCAAATTCGAACTCCTCGCGCACTCTTCTGCTATCTGGGGATATTTCGACGGTATAATCCGTTATCCAGAGACAGGAACGATCAAAGATCGAGCGCGTTATTACAAGTATTCGCTTATGGCTTATACACTACAAGTGCGGAATCTCTCACTTGAAGAGCAGTTGGGAGTTCGGTGCTTCAAACCTTCACTTGCTCCAGCCTTCTATGCCTGGGACTACCTACAAAAGTTATATCAAGTACAAGATTCCGTCACACAGAGCAAGCTGTTAAGTCAACTTACAGCAATGCAAATGCTTCTAGGAGAAAAAGCCGGCAGCTACATCAACAGGTGCAGACCACTTCGAGATCAGCTCTGCAAGTGCAGAGGAAACCTCAGCGACGAGCTCTTCGTCACTATCCTTCTGGCTAGACTTGGACCCGAATGGAGGCAGTGCAAGTCCCTTCTTCTTTCTCAAGGGAACATCTCAGAAACTTTTCTTTGCGCTACTCTGATGGCTGAGCAGCAGGACTTGGACTTGTACAATGCAAAAGGAGACAATGCCAAGAGTGGGTTAAGCTTCTATACAGGTGGATCAAGTGAAGAAGAGTAGACAAGAGGTGCATCAAATCAATGGGAGAAGACAAGAAAATGAGGAAAGGGCTTCTGCAAGTATTGCAAACGAGCACGTCATAATATTGAAGAGCGTCAAAAATTGAAGAACAGGAATCAACAAAAGTCGGGTGAAGCCGCCCCTGTCAAGACTATCTCGCTGCCTTCAGCTTCTTCAACTCAACTTGCAATTATTAATTGCATGATTGGACCACACTAGTCTAGTGGTATATGCTACAGGAGCGAACGAGACGATGACATCAACAGTGACATGGAAGAAGGAGCAACCAACCCACCTCCACGCCTTCGTCTTCATTCAGAAACTCCAGAACCTGTAGCTGCTAACGATGAAGAACCAGAACAGCCGAACGGGTTTTCTCGACGGCTGAACGTG
Organism: Closterium sp. NIES-67; assembly: GCA_027943415.1. Lineage (NCBI taxonomy): Eukaryota > Viridiplantae > Streptophyta > Zygnematophyceae > Desmidiales > Closteriaceae > Closterium > Closterium sp. NIES-67. The sequence goes on from BQMB01000151.1 coordinate 136,771, forward strand.
CAACTGTACGCCCATATCGCCAAGCGTACGTATCCCGAGCATGTTAATACTTGGTTTCGTGACAACTGTTACGGTCACCACATGACATCTTCAAGTCAGCATCCTCTCAACTGGCGAGACCTGCCAAACGGAGAAGAGTACAACATCACAGTTGCTAACAATCAGGTTATTGAAGCAACCAGAATTGGAGATGTGATACCCGAGTCCGACGACACAGAAGTTTCACTTCACCTGAACAAGGTTCTTGTCGCGAAGGGACTCTGGCTTCAACCTACTATCACAAGCGCAGCTGATGGAAAGCAGCATGTGCTTCGTCAGCACCACCAACACGATGCTCACGGAGTTGTACCTGGGCGACAAGAAGGCAGACAAAAGTAATTTAGTCGGCATTGCATAAATTAAAGACAGCGTTTCCGTTCTAAGGTTTTCACCTGTCAAGGCATCTGGCGATAGTGAGAAGAATATCTCACTTGCTCCTTGGCATCATCACTGGGAAACAGATCTTCAATGCCAAGAACATCGTGGTCTCAATGTCTTCTACGTTACACCTCAGCCTTCTCGCACCAACTCCTTCGACGAACCTGCTGCAGCGCCAACAGAAGCAGCATCAGTAGCAGCAGAAACAGTTCAAAGTACATGGGCATCTGGAGATAGAAATTGGGGTTACGACAATCAAGAACCAACACCTGCTACAGTCAAAGAACCTATGGAGGTTGAACAAACATGGGGCAAGAAAGAGTTAATCATACCTGATGCTTGGGTGCGTCGCCGACATCTCGGCATACCTTGGGTTGAAACTACAGAAGAAGCCGGGTTCATCCAGCCTTTCGGCAGTGGCCGCTGCGTTAATCGTGTGCCAATGATTCATCTTTCGCTGGCCTTCTTCCTTCACTCCGACTTGTACCTGCGTTCATAGGGACGCAGGACCACAGCAGAAATCTGGCACAAGCGGTTAGGTCATCCCTCGCAAGAAGCTCTCAACAACTCCATTAAAGCCTCGGTTTTCAACAAGGACACTCTCCTTATAACCAACCGCCAAGAGCTTCGACCTAACAGTCGTCACCTACCCTGCACCATTTGCCATGGAGCTCACCTAAGTCATGTTCCATTTCCGTCGCACTTTCCAAGTGCTACTAAGTACTCACCTATGGATGTCACCTAATCACTTTCCAAGCGACATACTCTTCATGCCACAAGAAGCAGAAGATACAGTATCAGCGGCAACGATTACCGCTATATCATTATCTTCATCGACGATGCTACTCGATACGCCTGGCACAAGAATATCTCTCACAAGTCTGAAGCTCTTGACGCCTTCAAACTATGGCTGAAAATCGCGGAGCGACAGAGCGGCATCAAGCTGAAAGAGATCCAGACAGACAACGCGGGCGAGTACACCAGCGAGCATTTTGATGAATTCCTGGCGCGGAAAGGGATACTCAGGCGCAAGACTGTGCCTTACGCCCATCAGCAGAATGGAGTAGCTGAGAGGACTAACAGGACGCTGCAAGAGAAGATGCGTATGCTACTGCAATAGTCAAGCTTCACAGCAGACTTCTGGCCATTTGAGATGGCGCAAGCTGTCCTCCGACACAGCTGCCCTACCTCAGTTTAGCTCACCACACGTCATGTGGACAAAACATCCCGCCGACACTCGACTTTTACGAGTTTGGGGCAGCATGGTCCAATACAGATGATAATTATGAGGAGCACCTGCACCGACAGAAAACTGACGCAGCATCACATGACGGTGCCTGCCATATGCCATCCAAAATTGACGATGATGATGTCGTTGAAGTTTGCCAACCTCATCCTCGTGGTGACCAATCAGCTCTTTAGATCCTCGGATTTGCTGTCGCAGTTCAGGAACCAACAACCGGATCGAGCCAAAAATATTCAAGCAAGCCCTCTCCGGCTCTGATGTTGACAAGTGGCGAACAGCTATGAATGCAGAGGTAGCAGCTCTCAAGAAGCGGAAAATGTGGAAACTCGTTCCACGCGAAGCATCACGCTGCAAGAAAAGTCTATCGAGCAAGTGGGTTTTTCGCATAAAGACAAATGCAGTACGCGAACCAGACATATTCAAGGGGAGATGGGTCGTTCGAGTTTTCGAACAAACCCACAGCATCGATTACGACCACACTTTCGCTCCGATAAGCTGTCATACATTAGTTCGAATTCTTCCCGCCATTGCTGCCAGCCGCCACCTTCGCTCGAGCGAATGAGAGTGAGGAGTAAATGGCGGAAGCGTGAGGAGGCGGTCCAACAGGAACCGACGCAGGGTCGGGGGACGGAAGGCCGAGCAGGCGAAGGGCGGACACCGGCGGGGACTGCTGCTGCGGCGGCACAACGGCGACACCTGGACCGCAAGCTGCTCCTCGGCTACCACCGGCACTCTCCACACCCGCACCCCCAGAGGGACCACCCTCAGGGCGACCGGGACGAGCACCCCCAGAGTCAGCGAACGGGGGCTGCGACGGCGGCGGCGGCGGCGGCGGCGGCGACGGCGACGGCTGCAGTGGCGGCAGGGGCGGCGGAGGAGGGGACTGGGGAGGGGACACCTGGGGAGGGGCGGCCGGCGAGGACTGCACCGGAGGGCCACCAGAGTCAGAAGACTCCTCAACCGGGTCCACGGACGGAAGGGGGGTGACGTGGGAGACACCAGAGGGGGCGGGACGGGGAGGAGGAGGAGGAGGGGCAGGGACGCGGCGAAGCGGCGGTAGTAGGAGACGGACTCGTCAAAGGTGACGTCACGAGAGTGAAAGAAGCGGTGAGACGGTGGGTGGTAAAAGTGCCAGTCGGACGCGTCAAGGGGAAAACCGAGGAAGACGCAGGGAAGGGTGCGGGCAGTGAGCTTGTCCGTGCCGGAGGCACGGACGTGCGCAAGGCATCCCCAGACGTGGAACGCAGACGCATCACCAGGAGACCCAGTCCACAGACGGGTCGGCGAAACCTGCGGCTGCTGAGGGTGCGGCCACAGGTTAAGCTGGTGAGAAGCGTAGCGCACAGCGAACGGCCACAAAAAATGGGGTGCACCGGCATGGACCATGGAGGTGCGAGCGACCTCCATGACCAAGCCGATGCGTCGCTCAGCGACCCCATTCTGCTGTGGGGAGTCCGGTAGGGTGAACGTCTGGGTGATGCCCTCCGCACGACAAAAGCGACCAAGGACACCTGAGGCAAACTCGCCACCACGGTCTGAGTGAAGACGCAAGACAGGGAGACCGCGGTGGACACGCGCAGAGACAAGCCAGGGGATGAGGGCGCCAGGCACGTCGGCCTTGCGCTCCAGGGGAAAGACTGTGGTGTAACGAGTGAAGTCGTCGACAAGCACAAGGAAGTAGCGCTCGCGACGCGGCCCAGGGACGGGGGCGGGGCCCCAGACGTCCAGGTGCAGGGTCTGCAGCGGCGCGGCGGTAGGGGGGAACGAGGAGGAGTGAGGGGCACGGCGAAGCCGACCCTCGACACAAGGCGTGCAAGGTGGAGCTGGGGAGGAGGGAAACGCGGGGAGTGAACCTGGGAGACCAAGGACAAGACCGTGCTGGGACATGTGACGCAGACGTGGGAGCGCAGGGTGACCTAGGCGGTGGTGCCACAGGAGGGTCGGGTGAGTGAGGGAGCGACAGGAGCAGGCAGCAGCAACCTGGGTAGACACAGCCACCTGAGGGGGCGCTCCAGCCGGGGGGGGCACGGTGTCCAGAGTGAACAGGCCGGACACCGGGTCCCGGGGGAACGTGGACAGGGGGGCACCAGTGGCGGCCTCGGTACAGACAGCATACCGCTCGTGACCAGGGAACGTAGTGGTGACGCCAAGGTCCTGGAGGCAGCCGACACCAACTAGGTTCCTGGAGAACGAGGGGATATGCAGACCTGTAAGAGAGCCCGAAGGAACCGCCGGACAGGGAAGGGTGGTGGAACTGCGGGCGACTACCGGACCGCCGGAGGGGTCAGCAAGAGAAACGGCAGCAGGAACAGGAAGCGGCGTCAGGGTGGTGGAGTCGCGGAAGAAACACCGAGAGGCGCGAGAGTCCAAGGTGAAGGAAAGCGAAGCCGAGGGGTGTGGCGACAGAACGACGGCAGAAGCACCAAGACTACACAAAGCAGGGGATCCTACGCCTGACGCAGCAGGGGAGGCTAAGCTAGGCACACATACTCCTTGTACTCCTCTCTCTTCCTAATCCAGCCTCTTCTTTCTCGACATTCCTTGCCTACTCCTAGACCTACTTGCCTCACGCCATTCCATGGCGTCCTTCCTTCCTTCCTAGCTAAGCTAGGTTCCTAAGTTTAGTTAGTGTCCTAAGCTTCTTTGAGAGGGGGGGGTGGGGGGGGGGGGGGGGGGGATTTTTCACGCTTGCTGATGTGTCGATGTGATTTCTCTACCCTTGCTGATGTGCACTGGCTCCCTCGATGGGCTGGAAGGAGGAACTGGCCCGAAAGTTTTGTCCGCTAGCGAACCCAGAATATTTTCCTTACCTACCTTTTCAGGGTGTTTTTTGCTCCACACCAGGCCTCTCGATATCCTAGGGGTCACCCTTCAGTTTCCGAGTTTGCCCGAGATCCAGCTCGTCCAAGCTGGGAGCCTCAAAAAGTTTGATTGTTTTTGCAGGCAAGAGTTTCGTCAAGCTCCGAATAAGCCACTCCTGACAATGACAGGGGGGAATTTTTTTACTAGGCGCGCGAACGTTTACATTAGATTTTTCATGGCGGGTCTATCCGGTACTCAGAAATTGACCGTGGGATGATTCTGGCTTGCCTGTCCATGGATGGGTATCGGTATTCTGAATGCATCAAAAGCAGGGCTAGGTTAAGATTTCACCTTGTTTTCCTTGACCAAACAGTGTAATTACCCTGACTTCCAGAGGCCTGGTCCACACACCAGACGGGCTATGCCAGGTCAACAAGGATTCTCATTCACCCAGCTCAGCTTTTACGGTACTGTTGCGGGCGCAGAATTTTTGCTAACAATTCGAGACACGTGACCACTCTCCCACAATCCCCCCTGCTAAGGAATTTCGGCTAAGTCCTCCTAGCCAAAAGCATTCCTCCTACACCCCTCGCAACCCAGATTTTCAAGTTTAGTCCCCACAACCAGAGACACCTCCCACACCCCTCGAAAGTCGTGACCCAGGAGAATCGGCTAAGTCCCCCAAACCAGAGACATTGCTCTTACTCACACCCCTCACAAAACTTGCAAATTTGGTGAAGTCCCTTGCAGCCAGATACAAAGGCCACTGGACGAAGCTGTCAGACGAAAATGTACGCGTTGTCTGAATTTCAAGATGAAATATAACTGGTGGTCTGTTTTTTCAGACGAAATTTAAACATCCGTCTTAAAACCACAGGCTAGAATCGCACACCTGCGGAGCTCTTGAAAATATGTTTTGTTTATGGGCAGATCTTTTGGTACGTTTTCTATCACGAAATCGTATGGGGAGGCGAAATTGTATGTAATGCGACGTAGCATTGTTATGTTATTGGTGCGCGACTACGATTTGGCATCAGATGCTCGCCTCATCAAGTTGCGACTGACCGCTCACACAGCTCAGTTTTTTCAAGAGCTCCATGGGTGTGCAATAGGTTTTGAACCCAAGGTTTACCTGGGTCGCATTTCGAGGAACCCATGTGGCTGTTCGGCACACAAGTTGCACAGTTTACCTTCACCTTAGTCGCGAGTCGTGGTCAGGGGGCCTCGTAATGTGAGCCTGAATACGTGCACCGAATACTCCCGAGGTACAATAGGTTTTTTCGTTTCACCAAGTTGGCGAAAAGTCATTTGAATCGCGCGCGCGTTTCCCGCCTCGTCGCACACGCGACAAATCGGCGTCACTGCGTTTCTATCATTGTTCAGCTGCCCAAAAATGCACCTCGCAAAATCGTACTGGGAACCCGTTTTTTTTTTTCAAAAGAACTATTTTCAAGAACGGCGCTCTTGAAGCCCCCCCCATGCTATTTTAGCCTGTGGTTTTAACGTTCAGACGAAATATAACAGGTGGTCTTAAAAATCAGATGAACCTAAAAAATCGAGTCTGATTTCAGACCATCAGACCGATTTCGTCTGCTATCTGGGGCCCTGCTATAAATATGCCTGTCTTACTCATTATTACTATCCTTGTCATTTCGGACATTTCCAATACAAGGTGTAAAATCTTCCGCTGACTTTTACTCGTGGTTCCACCAAATCTAGATCCTGGCCACCTAAACACGTGGTTCACTTCTACAAAGGAGATGCATGGCACGCATAGGGGGCATGTGTGCCCGCAAACACATACCGGTACTCCTTTTGTTATTACCCATGTCGCAACTTGAGACCACAACAGGGCCTCAGCTAGGATTTTGGGCATCCTGTCTAGTCAGGGCTAGGCCTTAAAAACACGTGTACTGGTCAGGGTTGGACGTCAATGTTCATGCTGTTTTGTCAGGGTTGGCATCCAGCACTTAACTGCAGCCTCAGGGTAATCTTCAAAACAGCCCAAAATGTTGCTTTAAGTATAATAATAGCAGCAGCATAACACCAGAGATAATCAATATTCACAGTACTGCAGCATACATGTGGCTCGACTCAGAAGTTTCCACCATCCTCCTCATCATCACTAGAACTAAACCCGCTGCTGGAGCAGCTGTTCTCATCGTCCGCTCGTGCCTCATCATCATGCTCCTCTTCGGACAACACCACCACTTTCTCTTTGCCCTTGGCAGACTTCCTCGCACGCACTTCGCTCTGGTGGGCCCTCCTTGGCCGTCTCTTCTTCATGCCGCGCCACACCTCAATGACCCTATCCCAGTTCATGTCATACTCTAGCAAACTCATGCACATCAGATCCTCCAGCTTCCCGTTGCACAGACTCGTCCGGTTCCAGCTCTTAATCACATTTTGTCGCGAGAATCCCCTCTCGCACTCAACAGTGCTGAGAGGAAGCACTGCCACAGCCACCCACAGGCGCACGAGATTCGGGTAGCTGCGCGGCCAGTCGCTGGTCTCCAGGATGGCTGCAAGTCCGGCATGGAATGGCTGCTCCTCTTTTGGCACACCAGCAAGCACTGGCACGAGGGTGCTGAGTTCCTTGCGTGCCAGCCGCTTGTCGACTCCTGCCAGACACATACAGGAACAGCAACACTCGTAAATCAGCAACACTCGTACAGGAACTGCAATATTTTAGCAAGTTGGGCATATAATATACATTGGCATGGATAACCTTACCTGGCAGAATTTCAACGCGGTCGCTGGCGTGGAAGAGTTCGACCACGCTGTCAAAGTGCTCGGCGCACTCCTCGTCCCTCGCCTCCGTGTTCCGCGGCCATGTTCGGGGCATCCACAGCTTTGACCCGTTGAGCCGCTCAAGGTCGCCGAGCCGCAGCTGCACGTTGTAGATGAGCTCGGTCGCGTAGGAGCGACAGGTGAGCGTGCAGGAAGCTTTGTCGCCGCGGGCAGTGGTGTAGTTTGGCAGCGGCTCCTCGTGAAGCTCGAATTGATGCACTCGCTCCATTCCGTCTGCATCGACGCCCTGCACGATCACATCTCGGTTGCTGGCGTGGCGCTCCAGAAACTTGGACAGGCGATCGCTGTTCGTGCCGAAGTTAGGCCCGCAGTTGACGTAGCGCGAACGAATGAAGACGATCGTTCGCCGTACCTGCGACTGCACGCCCGTCAGGTCGATCTGTAGGAGGGTGTCATGGGATGAAATAAGAACACGAGGAAGTAAGTAATTTTTTTATTGACGGCAGTATGTTTTTTGTTTGAATTGGTTGGAAACCATTGCAACCGCAATGGCTCACCTCGCGCTTCTGGAACAGCAGATTGAGGCTGTTGAGCTCCTCGTGCACGTCGGCGAGGAAGTACAGGAAAAAGTGAAACTTGTACGATGTGACGATGTGGTACATGGGTTTGTCGTAGAGGTGCAGCAGAACGATGACGGCAGGAAGCACCGCCACTAGCCTCAGAATGGCGCCGCCACGACTGAGCCACCGAACAAGGTGAATCCCTTGCATCTCCAGATTTGTCGCCGTGAAGATCTTTTGGAGGTCCTTGAACATCTTGTGCCAGTTGTGTGAACGCCCCAGCAGCTCAGCAACCGCGCGGATGATGGCATCCACAATTCCCAGCTCAGGCAGCGCGTTGGCAGCATCTCTGGCCGCGAGGGCTTCCCTGGATGGACGGGAGTAGAAACACGACGAAACAGTGGTTAGTGCACGGTTTTCTCAACGGGATATGAAGTCTATGCATGAACGAACCGATGCGCTATGCAGTGGACAGAAACCACATGCGGGATCCGCTGTCGAAGGCGCCCAACGACCCCGTTCGTGGCTCCAACCATCACTGCGGCACCGTCGGTGCTGATGCCCGACACCTTTGAGAGACTGATGCCGATGCTATCGAGGTAAGCAACAAGAGAGCCTTCCAGAGAAGCTGCATCACATTTGTCGACAGGAAGAAGCGTTAGAAACTCTGTGACAACAATGCGCTCGCGAAGGAAAGTAGCAAACACAATCATGTGCTTGCCACGAACTCTGTCGGTACTCTCGTCACAGCTCAAGCCAATGAACGGGCTTGACTCCAAGTGCTCCCGTTGACGAGCTCGAAGGTACATGGCTGTCGACTTGGTTAACTCCTGAAAGCCATACCTGCGCAAACCATGCAGGGAGATTAGTACATGCGAGAGATCAACACATGTTAAATAGTAAACGAATAAAACACCCAAGGACTTACGTTGTGAAGTAAGACCCGTAGCCTCGTTTGGGAAAACCAGGAGTACGTCGCTTTGAGAGGTGCCGCACAAGTTGCACCCACATCTCGATGGGCGCGTCGGACTGACAGATGAAAAGCAGAGTCTCCAGCAGTGCAGTAACACGCTCGCTCTGGACGGTATGTGTTTTCGCCAAGTCCTCCATGCGCAGCTGCCCCTCAGCGATCGCAGTGGCGGTGGCTTGTCTCCGCATCGCTCTCTTGTGCTTCCGCGTGCGCTGGTGGTTTTGCATCGCCTGCGTCTGGACGTCGGTCGCACCTTCTCCGCCCTTGCCGTAGTTCGTTCCGTGCCCGCCATGTTCCATGCAAGTCTTACACTTCAAAGCCGGGAATCCTGCACGGGTCTGATTAAGCACAAGCCAAGGAAAGTCAGTACTCCACCGCTTTTTAAATTGCCAGAGAGCCTCCTGGTACTTTCGTTCGGCCACGTCTTCAAGTTCGGTGTCCGATGACGAAGTCGGAGCTGTAGATGGTCCTGAAACAACAGGAGGGACGACGTGCAGAGTCGGAGCGGGAGTGTTTTGCGACCGCCCGAAACTCAGGGTTGCCTGCCGATAGCGTGAGGGCTCGAGCTTCTTCGACGGCGGTCCAATACGGGTCGACCCTTGATTAAAAGAAGTGCGGGGCGTAGTGCTTCGCTGAGGTGGTGTTGCTACAACATGGCGAGATGCCTCCTCTACTACTTCAGCGGTGTGCGTTCGAGGGGGAGGTGCCGATGCGGGAGGATTTCTTCGCAGTAAGTCTAATCCTGTCACGGCACCCGGGTGGGACGCTGTAGAAGGATCGTCGGGAGCCTCCTCCTCGTCGTCAGATCCTGGCGCAAGCATAGTGCCCCCTAACGAGGGGGCGGTTCACAGCAGAGAAACAGACCAGCGAGCACAAGCTCTATCGTCTAGAATGGTTGGATGATTCAAGGCATGAAAGGGAGCTGTGGGGAGGAAGGACCATGAGCGATGGCTGCGCGGGAGTTTGGTCCTCCCCACATGGAGTGGTTGGCCGTCCAACCATCCATGCATGCAATGCTGCGTCAGCGAGTGGACCGCAGCACCCCAACACCTTCCGAGGCCTGGCTGTGGTGCGCTGCGCTGGCTGTATACTTAGCCGCTATTGGCCAGAATTACAGGATTTGCAGTGCACGCGGCAAACTGGTCATTTCGCGGCAACAATCTACAGGCAAAATGTGCGCTGGCACGAAAATTATGGAACTATGGGCAGAAAACAGGGGGTACACCCGTAGCGCCCCCCCTGAAGCCAGATTCGAGGTATCAGGGTTATCCTCGAATTCATACTGAGCAGTCAGGGCTGGTACACGAACACTATACTGAGTTCTCAGGGTTGTCATATGATAACCATACTGAATTTACAGGGTCAGAAATTCATTTAATCGGATTTTTCAGGTCTGGCACCTCATACTCATCCTGAAAATCAGGAATTCAGGATAAAACATCCTGATATCTGAGGCCCTGGACCACAACCAGGTATGTGGTTCCTCATGCATGGTATTGAAAGGACCTTGTTTGTGAAACGTTCCATGTTACGGGTCTCATTCGTTTGCCAGTACATGCAAGGGAGCCATACCATAAATGCTGGTGCAATGCAATAATAATGGCAAAATATATTGTATACAGCCACCATCTGTCATTGTAAACCGACGTTACATGACTTGAATCTGCTCTTTCCTATCTCTCTCTCCGCCCCCTCCTCGTTCCCCAGGCAAAGGGAACCGTCTGCTCCTTACAATCTCCACATAGAGCAGCTCATTCCACGCGTCAGGCACCCCCGGCAGGCACCAGTGCACGCAGTCTTGCTGCCCTGGCGTCTTGCCATCCTTGTCGTACCACCGCGACAGGTGCGCCTCTGGCCGCAGAGCAGACAGCGCAGTGACGTTGAGCAGGCGGACTGAAGTGCCATCCACTGCTGCCTCGGCATTGAGGTCCCGCGATTGGAAGAAGTACCGGTCTGCTTGCTCTTGGGTCAACATGCTCTGGGGGGTGGGGGGGGGAGGGGTTGGTATAAGTGCGAAGGAAGAAAAGAACGTGAGGGGGGGAAAGGCACCACTGCACGCAGTCCTGCTGCCCCTGCGTCTTGCCGTCCTTGTCGTCCCACTGCGAGAGGTGTGCCTCTGGCCGCAGGGCTGACAGCGTAGCGATGTTGAGCAGGCGAACTGAAGTGCCCTCCACTGCTGCCTCGGCATTCAGTTCGCGGTTGAAGGAAGTACCGGTCTGCTTGCTCCCGGCTCAACATGCTCTGGGGGGTTAAAGGTTTCGGGTGTGGGGTTGGGGGTAGGGGGTTGGGGGGTGGCAGACAGGGCTGCGATGTTGATCAGCTCCTCTCAAGTGCCGTCCACTGCTGCCTCGGCATGAGGTGGTGCGATGGAAGAAGCACCGGTTTGCGTGCTCCTGGGTCAACATGCTCTGAGAGGGGGGGAGGGGGGTGGGGGGAAGGGGGCGGTATAAGAGGGAAGCATGCGAGGGGGAGTGACGACACCAATGAGCGCAGCCAACATCCTCTGGGGAAAGCACGGGGTGGGAGAGGGGATGAGAAGGGCTTCGTGGGGGGGAAGGAATCATGAGGGGAGAGGGGGGGAGGGGAAGGCAGGCATGAGGCATAAATGCGCTTACCCGCAACTCCCAGCTTGTCAATCCTTGCAGCGGCGGTTCATCTGAACAGCCCTCAACCCTCACGTGTAGCTTCTCGCACCCGTTCCTGTGCTCCACTGCCCATCCATCCATAAAACGCACCTTCACCAGTTTTCTAGCCCTTAATCCCCTGCTTGGAACCCTGAACCCTAACCCCTCACCTGATGCTTATCGACTCCCCCTCCGGTGACTTTTAAATCGAATAAAAACGCATCTACCACCCTACCCCCTCACCTGTAGTTTATCGCATCCACCTCCTGTGTTCCACTGCCCGTCCATGAAATGCGCGGGCGACCGCGTCACCAGCAGCACTAGCGGCAACGGCCGCTCGCCCCCCCCTACCTGCTGCTGCCCCCCCTCCCTCATCCCCACCAGCCGCCGCCTCTCCCTCTCCTCCCCTATGGCCTGCAGCTGTCGGTGCACCCACATGGCTGTGGACCGCAGCACGGTGCGCATGGGGATGTTGAAGTCTGCTTCCATTTCCTTGTGGGTGTCTGGGGGGACGGGCAGGCCGCCCAGGTGGAAGTGCCACCCGTACTCTTGCATCTTGTTGCTGCGGGGAGGGGTGGGAGAAACACAGAGAAACAGATACATTTTCCTCTTTTTCTCCTCATTTCCACCAGCCGCCGCCTCTCCCTCTCTTCGCCTATGGCCTGCAGCTGTCGGTGCACCCACATAGCTGTGGACCGGAGCAGAATGCGCAATACACAATACTCACATGTTCCACATACACAATACTCACATGTTCCAGTGGTGCCCGGTGTTCATTATAATCACATCCATCTCCTCCAAATACTGCCGCAGGAACTCATCCGGTAGGTCCAGGTGGGCCGCCTGCCCCACTGACTGGTTCGCCCAATCCTTGCGCACCACGTGGCACAGAGACGTGGTCCACTTGAGCAGAACAGTAGTGTTGGTTTCAGGGAAGCGGTAGGCTGAGCCCTGCGGTAGTGCGGTGGGTGGGGGGGGGGGGAGGGGGATGGGGAGTGGGGGACGACAGAGAGAGTGGAGGAAGGAAAGGAAGGTAGAGACATGGCATTTGAAACACAGGGATGGCCGTTCACAGTGGGTGGGTGGGTGGCTCGCACTCCCAGTACCACAAGGCCCAGTGCTAACCATTCCGTTTGCGTGAGCACTTTAAACTGAGCCTTGTGGTACTGGGAGACTGGGGGGTGTATGTGGCGAGTGTGTGGGGGGGGTGTGAGCGCGTGTGTGTGGGATTAAGCGGGCGTGTGTGGGAGTGGGAGGGGTGGTGTGAGGGGATTGTGAGGAGAAGAGTCACCCACCCAGCTCACTTCACCCTCATCTGCCAGCCGCGTTTTGAGACGTCTCAACACGATTTTGAGGAGATGAGTCAACCACCCACCCAGTTCACTTCACCCTCACCTGCCAGCCGCGCCAGCCAGCTGACCAATTGAACTTGTAGTCTCTGCCCCGTGTCTCGATGTGCGGCTCTTGTGTGCTTGCCATGCATACATGCCCATTCACAGTTAGCTGTCACCATACAAACCTGCCATCCAGCTCCCACCTGCCTGCCACCCTCTGACCTGCCAGCTGCGCCAGCCAGTGGTCCAATTGAACTTGTAGTCCTTGTCCTGTGACTCTTGCACCCAAGAGCCAGTGTCCTGACTCCATGTACGGCTCTTGGGTGTTTCGGTGCGGGGTGAAGGCAGGATGAGACGCCCACCCAGTGCTGCCGTACCTGGTACTCGCTTTGCCACCCACCTGCCAGCCGCGCCAGCCAGTGGTCCAGTTGAACTTGTAGTCCTTATCTCGTGACTCGATGTACGGCTCTTGCGTGCGCGGCGTGGGCGAGATGAGGCAGAGGAAGGAGAAGAACTGCTGCAGGCCCACTGAGTCGCCCACAAACGCCACCTTCTTGTTGCGCAGGCTGGGAGCAGAGAGGGATGGGGTGTGAGTGAGGGGAGGGGAGGGGAGGGGAGGGGATGGGAGGGGAGGGGAGGGGAGGGGAGGGGAGAGGAGGGGAGGGGAGGGGAGCGGAGGGGAGGAGAGGGGAGGGGAGGGGAGGGGAGGGGAGGAGAGGGGAGGGGAGGAGGTGAGTGAGAGAGGAGGAGAGCAGACAGAATCGCCCACAAAGGCCACCTCATTGTTGCGGAGAATGGGAGGATGGGAGGATGGGAGGATGGGAGGATGGGAGGATGGGACGGATTAAGGTGATGTTGGGACCATGGCTTCACATAGGTTCTTTAGCCAGTAGTCAGATCCGGGTTCCCTAAGAAAGCCACCCGTTAGAGTCAGCGGAGCGCTGACATGGGAGCGCGCGGATGGAAGTGGCCGTGGCATTGCATCAGGGAGAGAGGGGGGGGAGCGACAAACAGCTGTGGATTGAGTAGCTGCAAGGGATGCGTGGGATTGGCACAGGACGGAGGGGAGGGTGGTGGGGCGGCTGGCGGGGGTACTAGTCTATACGGAGCAGGAGCTGGCGTGGACCCACGAGGTGGATGACATGCATGGTGTCATCCTTGCCGCGCGCGAGAGGCTGAGGTGACTGCTCCAAAACGCGGAGGGGCGGAGGGCGACCATGGCTAGGGTACGGAGGTGGATGGATGAGTTTTGAGTCGACTCAAAGCACACCTGGATGAGGGGACGAGGCCTGCAAGGACTTTTGAGGCGCCTCAAAAGGGGACGAGGCCTGCAAGGACTTTTGAGGCGCCTCAAAAGGGGACGAGGCTTGCAAGGACGACGGACGGAGCCCGAGTGCCTGGTGGCGCCAGGACGGTATCACTGGGCGCAAGCAATGATCATCATGCGCCTGACGTTCCAGCGCCGCTTTGCACCTCCCCACGGCATGATTGGCATGCTCCGCTGTTTGCACCCCCTCCCCCCCCCCATGCAAAACGCGGTCACTTCCGTCTGCACATTCCCATGTGGGCGATCCGTTTTCGGCCAAAGTCTTACTCGCCACCGCCCCTTTTTCGACCAAATTCCGCCAGTTACATCCCGTATTCTAGCCAAAATCGGCCCGTAAACCAATTGGTTCGAAGATTACCGAATCCGTCAAAAGGGGAGTTCCGGTTCAAAACTACCCCTTAAAGTATAAAGATCCAGGTAAGTACCTGTCAAACATAGGCCCTGGTTGGGACACACACTGGAGAGAGCAGGGATGGCAACATGTGCTGCTCAAAAGACCATTCCCTCCCACACTGTGTGCGTACCGTTCCTTGAACTCCGTGCGGTTGAACCTGGGCACTCTGCACCCCTTGGGCTGCCAGCGGTACTGCTCGTAGAGGAAGGAGGGGCGCTCCTTGCGGCGGCAGGTCCAGTGCGGCAGAGGGAACTGGCAGGTGGCGCCCGAATACAGCGGGTGGCGCTGGGAATCCCTCACCCAGTGGCCCGAGTACAGGTCACACGAGGGTGACAGGGGCGGCAGCGGTTGTCTTCTCCCTCGCCTTCTCTTTCCGTGCTTGCTTGATGTATTGTTGGATGGCATGCTTAAAGTCAAGCTATCCCCTGCCAAAGTACCATCAGCTTCTTTCTCCTCCTCCTCGCCTCCTCTTCTTGCTGAACTGATGCCTGCTTGTTGCTGCTCCCCTTCACCCGTCTCCTCTTGCTGCCGCCGCTCTTGATCTATTTGCTGCACTTTGGGACTATCTTCATCATCTTTGGATGTACCGGCATGGTTACCACTTGCAGCATCATCATCAGCAGCAGCAGCAGCAGCAGTCGCAGCAGCATCAGGATCAGTAATCCTGCCACCAACAGTTGCACCAGCAGCACCAGCTTCACCAGCACCATCAATCAGCCGGGCTCTGTCTGCCCTCTCCTCTGTGTCTGTTTCATCCCCCGGCTCCTCCTCCTGCTGCTGCTGCTCCATCCCCTCCATAAGCTTCCTCGCTTCCTCCACTGTGACAGGGGATGGAAGCCAGGGCCGATGGTGGAAGGTGGGGGGGGGGGGGAGAGGGGAAAAGACAGATGAATGATGGTTCAACATTTGGGACTTCTTTCAAACGGAAAACGAGTTGAACTGGACTGACATTGGGGCAGGCTGGTTTGCACGGTTAACATGGCATGGCACATGGCAAAGATAACTCACACTGCAGAAAAAATCAGAAAGAAGAAGCAGAAAAAAACAAGGAAGATGCATGACACGAGGGAATGTTGAAACACAAGCTGAGAACAAAAGGCCGGCCACGTACAGAGGTATTTGTCCACGTCTAGAGGAGGTTCGTCATCGTTAGAATTGCCATCTGACGCATTCTCGTTAGAAGCGTCCTCGCTACCAGCACCATCACCGTTGTCCCGAGCAGCAGCGCCGTCAGCATCACCCTCGGAAGAAGCACCAGAACCACCTCCGCTACTTCTGCTGTCACTTCCCCTTATGGTACCAACTGTCATCTGTGCTTCTCCGCGATCAGTGCGATCAGTGCGATCCGTACGATCAGTGCTCAATTGACCGTTTCCGTCAGTTAAACCCCTCGCTGATTCGACGGCTGCAGGAAAAGCAGCCTCTTTCCGTATCCTCGCTTCATGCCTACTCGCTATTCGTCTGCCTGCGAACACCGCGATCGACAGCGCTGTTACCATAACGAGTACCACTGAAAAGGCTGAACGGAATGACAAGCCCGTTCTCCCACCCTTTTCCCTCCCTGACTGTGCCAACGAGCCTTGACTCCCTCCGCCTCCACCGTCCCCTCTCGCGTCTGCCGAGCCTGCGCCGCTGGCTCGGCCATGCCTGGACAAGGCGGGTTGAGGCTTGGAGGCCTTGACGACGGAGGCTTGGGAGGATTCGGAGGTTCGAGACTCCTTTCTCCGGGTCTGCATGGAAGCATGCGGTGCCGGCTAGTCTGCGCGATTAGGTCTGGGACGCAGTAAAGCGTTTTCGGTGTTCGGCTAGCAGCAAGCAACTTGACAAACGTATGATTGAGGGTGCTGACGTGACGGTGTTCGGCATAAAGCTAAGAACTGCAAATTGAACAGGTGGCAGACGGTTGAAGTTGAAACAAAGAGGGAAAAGATGATGCCGAGAAAAAGGTTTCCGTTGCCGGGACTTGAACCCGGGTCTTTCGGGTGAGAGCCGAATATCCTAACCGACTAGACTACAACGGATGTGTTCAATCGAAAATAAGTTTTATTGGATTTAAAAAAATTTCATCACCATCTCACGACCCTCCTGATTGGTTATTTGGAAAAAGCGGCGCAGCACACGTTGGAATTGCCGTTCCTTGGGATTGACGTGTGTGGCGGTGGCCATTTCGTCAAGCCTCGATACTTGTGCACTAGGCTTCAGTTCAGCGTATGAAGGCTGAGGCCTTGAGAGTCGCGTAAGGCTCTTCACTAGATTACCGCCGTTAGAGGACTATCAGCTATTATTACCGCCGGTACGCGCCTACCGAAACCCGTTCAAAACTGCGCAGAGACTGTAGCCGCCGTCTCGTCTCTCCCAAGCGCTCGTTTATATTCGCCGCTGTGTAGAACGCGCCGGCAATGGCGGCTTCCTTTACGCGGACCGCTTTGTTAGAGACGTCTCTACAATCCGCAGCTGTGCCTTCCGCATTCCCCGGCCACATTGGCCAGAATCGTTTCGGAGGAAAGCCTAGATCATGCGCTCTGTCGACCTCCTGGTTCGGTCGGAAACTACGAGCTCCTACTGGTGGATCCGATTCCGTGAGACGAAGGTGTTCTTTGACTGGCGGAGCTGTGAGCGTGCGAGCCGTGGCGACGACGGGGCGATCGGTCGCTGATCGCATTGGGTCGAACGAAATGCCGAGTAAGCCGCGCAGCGCTGAGCGTGGCGCAGTGCGGTATGGTGTGGTATGTCGTGGTCTGATGTGGTGTGTCACGGACTATCGGTGGCTGATCGCATTGGGTCCTACGAATTTCCCAGTGAGCGATGCACTCGAATGCAATGCGTGGTACGCGCTGTGTGGTTTGGCCTGGTGTGATGTATCGTGAGATGTCTTTAACGGGGAAAATGCCTGATCAGTGGGTGGGTGGGTGCCCTTGCGTCCCTTTTCCACCTCCCTTGCTTCCCCCGTCCGATCCCTTCTTGTTGCGCCAGGCGAAGAGGAGTTCCTTCGCGCGGTCTCAGCTGAGAGGAGTCTATTTTTGAGGCGCCTAAAAAATAGACTCCTCAACTTCCTCCCTTAAAGCCCTTGTCCACCTCCATTTCCTCCCCCGTGCGATCCCTTCTTGCTGCGCCAGGCGAGGAAGAGTTCCTTGGCGCGGTATCAGCGGGCAGCAACGTGGTCCCCATTTCCCGCCGCATCTTCAGCGACCACCTGACGCCCGTCCTCGCTTACCGCTGCCTCGTTAAGGAGGACGACCGCGACGCGCCCAGCTTCCTCTTCGAGTCCGTCGAGACCGCTAATGACGGCCGAGCACGATCCGTGAGTGGAGCTCCATGCTGTGGCAATATATCCAGGTGCGTTTTGAGTCGGCTCAAGACGACCGCGACGCGCCCAGCTTCCTCTTCGAGTCCGTCGAGACCGCCAACGACGGCCGCGCGCGATCCGTGAGTGGGTGGGGTATCCCAGATGTCAGATGACTTTTGAGTCGACTGAAAGGTCACAACGGCCGCGCGCGATCCGTGAGTGGGGTGTCGAACACAGATGACTTTTTAGTGCGTCGACTCAAAAGTCACGACCGCTAATGACGGCTGCGCGCGATCCGTGAGTGGCGCTTCACGGAGTGAACTGTGAAACACGTGCGAGATCCGTGAGTGAGTGGTGCTTTACATACAAGAAAGGTGACTCTTCCGTTCCGTGAGTGATTCTATACGCACAAGAAGGAAGGGTGATACATCCGTGAGTGAGTGAGTGGCGTTTTACAGGGTAGATCTCTAACAGACGTTGTAGGCTGACTGATTAAAGAAGCAGGTGGGCATGCAGGGGAGCAGGTGCGGATTTCTTGGTAAAACCCCAAACCCTGCTCAAGCCAACGTGACAGACAGCCCTTCGAGTTTAAATCAAACGTCATATTTCTTGTGGCAATAACCATCTTTCTTGGATCATGTTACAGGCATTCGTTTCTCCCTGACAGTTACTCTCCACGCCACTCCCATCCCACATGCCACCTCCCTTATCCTCCTGCTTCGCTTCTCCCACCTCCCCTCCGCCCCCCACCCACCCCTCCAAACCAACTTCATCAGAGTCGCTTCTCGTACGTGGGGGCGCAGCCAGCATTGGAGGTGGTTGCTAAGGGGCTGGGGTAGCATCGATTCTGCTGTGCCTCTCCATCCTCCACTACTTGCCTTTCCTCTCCTCCCTTCCCCTCTCCTCTCCTCCCTTCCCCTCTCCTCTCCTCCCTTCCCCTCTCCTCTCCTCCCTTCCCCTCTCCTCTCCTCCCTTCCCCTCTCCTCTCCTCCCTTCCCCTCTCCTCTCCTCCCTTCCCCTCTCCTCTCCTCCCTTCCCCTCTCCTCTCCTCCCTTCCCCTCCCCTCTACTTCAGGGTCGCTTCTCCTACGTGGGCGCGCAGCCAGCACTGGAAGTGGTGGCGAGGGGCGTGGGCCCAGTGTCGGTGGTGAATCACGGCAAGGGGGCGCGGGAGACCATAGAGGGAAAGGACCCGCTGCAGGTGAGGAATGTAGGCGGGGTGGGGAAGGGCATGGCAAGGACTCGGTTGGTAGCCAGGACCCCAGGGGGTGGGCCCAGCCGCCCAGCCAGGGTCAGTGGTGAATCGAGGCAAGGGGGCGCGGGGGAGACCATTGAGGGAAAGGACCCGCTGCAGGTGAGGATTAGAGTGGGGCGTACATGTGCGTGAGCAGCCAGGGCATGCCAGGGGTTCAGGGGAAGGGCATGGCAACGACTTCCCAGGCGAGGAGGAGTCGATTGTAGGTGAGCCTTCAGAGTCCCGCTGCAGGTGAGGAATGTAGGTATGGCAATGCGTGCGTGTCAAGGGCTTGGGGTGGAGGTGGGAAGGAATTGGGCCAGTGCCAATGGTGAATAACACGGCAAGGAGGGGGCGAGGGAGATGGATTGCAGATACAGTACAGGGATGGCATCATGGCATCATGGCAGCACCCGCATGCCGTACTGCAGCTAGGAAGCTCGAGGGGGGGTGGGGCCAGGCCAGCGCATTTACCCGCCAGCCAGCGGCAAACACTGCATTGCATCACTTTCTTCCCAATTCTCCCCACCCGTTCCCACCCGTCCCTTTCGACCTGTTCCCACCCCTGACCCCCATGACCAGGTGGTGCAGGACATTTCAGCCAACTGGAAGCCAGCTGCCAGTGAAGCCCTGCCCCAGTCGTTCTGCGGTCAGTGCTGCAGTGTGCCTCCACCCGTCTTCCCTTAGTGCACTTACTGCTTCCAGCACCACCTCAGTCTGTAGGCTCTGGATTCTGGCCCCTGCACTGCACTGCGTGTGTGCACGCCCTGTGTGTCTTGGTGTGTATGTAGTTGCTTTCTTTCGCGCCCCACCTGTCAGCCAAACCTCCCGCCCCACACCTAAGAGCCTATGCACTGTATGGCTCAGGGGATTAGACGGAGCGACGCCCCCTGAGGGGCGAACGGGAGCGTCGCCGCGTCGCCGGAGCGTCGCCCGACGGCCGAAGCTGCCCGCGGGCAGAAACAATAAACCCCCGGGCCCCCGAAGCCAATCGGGGGAGACGTCGACCCCGAACTCCCCCCGTTGGCTTGGGGGCCCCCAGGGGTTTTTGTTGCTGCCCGCGGGCAGCCGTCGGTCCGTCGGATTTTGGTGACGGTGCGGCTGATCGCGTGAGATGTATCGCTCTTCACTGTTCCGCCTCCACGCGGCTGGGTGGCGCACGCGTACACCTCTCATACGGCTTGGTGCGCTATGCGGAATCTAGGAAGCAGGGTGGCTGGCTGGACGGCAAGCTGGCATGCCAGAAAGCATCTCCTCCCCTCCTCCCCCTCCTCCCCCTCTCCCCTCTCCCCTCTCCGTCTCTTGTCTCCCTGCCCGCCGAACTCCTCTTTCCGTAATCTACCCTATATCCAGGTGGCTGGGTGGGGTACACGTCCTACGACTCAGTGCGTTACGTGGAGTCCAGGAAGCTTCCTTTCTCCTCTGCACCAATGGATGACCGCCACCTGCCAGACGTGCACCTGAGCTTGTACAATGACGTGGTGGTGTTCGACCATGTCACCAAGGTGCGTCCTGGTGCCTATAAATGCAGTGATACAACTCAATGCAACACTGCGCAATGGTCCCCCGCCACCTGCCAAACGTGACGACAACCCCTCTGCCTCTGACGCCATCTGGTCTTGTTCTACGCCCGTGCACCCCTCTCCTCTTTCTTCAAAATACATGTGAAAGGCCGTTCCTCTGCGCATCCCCCCGTTCAACTCTGCAGATTGTGCATGTGGTGTGCTGGGTGCACGTGGACGACTACCCCTCTGCTTCTGACGCCTTCTGGTCGGGCCTCTCTCGCCTCACCACTCTCGTCGACAGCCTCCAGCCCGCCTCAGCGTGAGTCTGATGTGCATGCTTCCATCACACTCACATATGTGTATAACTTTTCGCTGGTCCAGATTCTCTCGCCTCACCACTCTCGCTGACCGCCTCCAGCCCGCCTCAGGGTGAGTATCGCATAAACGTGCCCATCCGACACACATATGCGTGTCCTCCTGTGCATGGTCCCACACACACACGTTACATTCGCGTTGATAAGCCTTGGGCCACACATCCCTCCTCTCCATCCCTTCTCTCTCATCCCAGGCCAGTGCTGCCAGCCGGTTCAGTGAATCTGGACACGAGGCAGCAGGGCCCGCCGGCGCAGTAAACGATATTATGGAGCAGTGCGAGGCAGCTGTGCGAGGCAGCAGAGCTGCCACATCCCTCCCCTCTTCCTTCCCCGCTCTCTCCCATCCCATCCCAGCCCCGTACTGCCAGCAGGTTCAGTGAATCTGGACACGAGGCAGCAGGGCCCGCCGGCGCAGTCAACAATGACCAAGGAGCAGTTTGAGGAGGCGGTGCTGGCGTCCAAGGGACACATCCTCGCGGGGGACATCTTCCAGATCGTGCTCAGCCAGCGCTTCGAACGGAGGACATTTGCGGATCCGTTCGAGGTGTATCGGGCGCTCAGGATCGTCAACCCCAGCCCCTACCTAGCCTACCTGCAGGTGTGCTCTCGGATAATAATAATAATAATAAAAAAAAAATAAAAAAAAAATAAACAAAATTAAAAAAAAGTGAGCGAAATCCGGGTTTTCGGGTTGCGGGTTTGTTTGGGCTAGAGGTTGAGGAAGCAGTGCTTGCTGGCATCCAAGGGGCACATCCTCGCGGGGGACATCGTCCAGATTGTGCTCAGCCAGCGCTTCAAATGGAGGACGTTTGCTGATCCGTTTGAGGAGGTCTACTGCGCGCTCAGGATCGTCAACCCCAGCCCTTATTTAGCCTATCTGCAGGTGCGCTTCCAAAAAAAACAGGACTGAAATTCTGGTTTTTGAGCTCCTGGTTTGGGCTAGAGTACAAAGCATCAGCGCTGGCGTAAGGGCCTCCTCCTCGCAGGGGACAACTTCCAGATCAGATCGGCCTCTACCAGCTCTTTGAGGGGAGCACATTTGCTGGCCCGTTTGAGGTGTACGGGGCGCTCTCAGGATCGTCAACCCCAGCCTGTGCATTGCCTACCTGCAGTGCTTTTGAGTCGACTCAAAAGAAAGTGTACAGGGCGCTCTCAGGATCGTCAACCCCAGCCTGTACATCACCTATCTGCAGGTGCACCCTGTTTTGAGGCAGCTTGTGTTGTACTTTTTTGCCTATCCCTATGCCTGGAGCACCCAGTTTTCGTTGGGATGGCAAAGGCACAGATAGAGTGTGGGTGCGCGACTTTACATTTCTCACTAGACTGCTAGCTGGCAGCAGTTTTGGTTGTGGAACGGTTACCTGTGATAAAGGTCTGTAGAACGATTGGGGTCCAAAGATGTGAAGGTGTGTGGTCAGGTCACCATTTTCCAAATAGCATCTGCCTCTTACCTTCCTCCCCTCTCCACCACTTCCTCAATGAAACCAAGCAATGCTCTCCGCCTTTTCCTCCCCTCCCCTCACCGCCCCCTGTGTTTACCCCTGACAGGCTCGTGGCTCCATCCTTGTGGCATCAAGTCCGGAGATCTTGTGCCGAATTTCAGGCTCGGTAAGTTGATTCTTGCAAACCTCAGGCTCGGGAAGTTGTTTTTTGCAAACCTCAGGTTCGGTAAGGTTATTCTTCTGAACCTCAGGCTCGCATGTTCCCTCCATCCTTTTATGTGCGCTGCGCACCCTCCTCCACTCGCGATCCCTACGCCCCTCGTGAAGTGTCGTGCATCGCCCTCGGACGCATGAGAGGGGGCAGACAGCAAGGGACGGCTCAGCACTCTACATGCTAACCTTTCACCTATCCCACTTACCTCTCATCTTCTTCTCCGAACCGACTCCCCTTACCCCCTCTCCCCTCCCACCCCAACCCCGCCCCTTTCTCGCCCCCACCCCCCGCTCCCAGTATAGGCCGTGGTGAACTGGCATCTAGCAGGTTCAAGGCAACGCGGCCTAACAGCGGAGGCGGGCACAGCACTGGAGGCAGACCTGCTGGCGGATGAGAGGGAGAATCCATCTGCTCGCCTGTGCTCCACTTCCTCCCTATTCCCTCCGTTTCTATCTATTTTCATCTCCTCTTACGGACCATAGTGAACCGCCCTCTAGCGGGGACACACAAGATGGGCCAGACAGCAGAGGAGGACACAGCGCTGGAGGCAGACCTCCTGGCGGATGGGAGGGAGAATCTACCTGCTCACGTGCCCCACGTCATACTCATGTCCCCGCTCCCCTCCTTTGTCTATCTTATCTTCGTCTCCTTCACAGACCGTGGTGAACCGCCCTCTAGCGGGTACAAGGAAGCGCGGCCAGACAGCGGAGGAGGACTCAGCGCTGGAGGCAAACCTTCTGGCGGATGAGAAGGAGGTGGCGGAGCATGTCATGCTGGTGGACCTGGGGAGGAATGACGTGGGGAAGGTGAGATGTGAGGGAGGTAGCACATGGAAAAACCTGAGGGAGGTAGGGCATGAGCTGACTCGATTTTTCGAATTCTCAAGAAACGCCTACAACTAGAAGAAGGGCATGTGTGCTGCCGGCGGGTTTGCGGAGGAGAGGAGCTGCGTGGGAAGGGCGGGATGTGGGATGTGTGATGTGGGATGTGGGATGAGGCATGATGTGCGAGGTTGCGTGTGAGGGAGGTTGGTTTGTGAGGATGTGTGACATGGCATTCCTTCCTTGGATTTCGCTCCATCCATTCTTTCCATTCCATTCTGCTCATGGCATCTTGGAAGTGATTGCTACCATACCATACCATGCCATACCATGCCATACCATGCCATGCCTTGCCATGCCATGCCATGCCATACCATGCCTTGCCATGCCATGCCATGCCATACCATGCCATGCCATGCCATGCCATACCATACCATGCCATGCCTTGCCATGCCATGCCTTGCCATGCCATGCCATACCATGCCATGCCATGCCATACCATACCATGCCATGCCTTGCCATGCCATGCCTTGCCATGCCATGCCATGCCATACCATGCCATGCCATGCCATACCATACCATACCATACCATACCATACCATGCCATGCCATGCCATGCCGTGCCATGCCATGCCATGCCATGCCATGACTTCCCATCCCATGCCATGCCATGCCATGCCATCCCATCCCATCCCATGCCATGCCAAGCAGGTGTCAATGGCAAGGTCAGTGAACGTCGGGAAGCTGATGGAGGTGCAGTGGGGTGCCGGCCTATCCTGTCTCATGATTTGTCACCGCATTGCACCGTGTCCCATCCCTTACCATCCCACCCCATCCCATGCAGGTGTCAGTGGCGGGGTCAGTGAACGTGGAAAAGCTGATGGAGGTGGAGCGATACTCACATGTCATGCACATCAGCAGCACGGTATGGCATGCACATCAGCAGCATGGTATGGCATGCACATCAGCAGCACGGTATGGCATGCACATCAGCAGCACGGTATGGCATGTACATCAGCAGCACGGTATGACATGCACATCAGCAGCACGGTATGGCATGCACATCGGCAGCACGGTATGGCATGCACATCGGCAGCACGGTATGGCATGCACGTCAGCAGCTCGGTACGGGCAGCATCTGTTCCTGCACAGCATAGTAGCAATGTAGGCAACGTCAGGCGGGGCGACGCGACACTCGCATGTCATGCACAACACCATCACGGTATGTCTCTGGTATAGTTCTCTTGCAGAGTATGCTGATGCAGGAGAAGCGATGCTCTCTAGTCATGCATACTAGCCCCTGCTCTCTTTTGCTGCCCCACCTCGCTTCTCTCAATCCACCCTTCCTCCTTCCCCCTTCCCCCTTCCTCCTTTCCCCTTCCTCCTTCCCCCTTCCCCCTTCCCCCTTCCTCCTTTCCCCTTCCTCCTTCCCCCTTCCTCCTTCCCCCTACCCCCTTCTCCCTTCCCCCTTCCCCCTTCCTCCTTTCCCCTTCCCCCTTCCCCCTTCCCCCTTCCTCCTTCCCCCTCCCCCCTTCAACCTTCCTCCTTTCCCCTTCCCCCTTCCCGCTTCCCCTTTCCCCCTTCAACCTTCCTCCTTCCTCCTTCCTCCTTCCTCCTTCCTCCTTCCTCCTTCCTCCCTCCTCCTTCCTCCTTCCTCCCTCCTTCCTCCTTCCTCCTTCCTGCTTCCTCCTTCCTCCTTCCTCCTTCCTCGTTCTCCCTTCCTCCTTTCCCCTTCCCCCTTCCCGCTTCCCCCTTCCCCCTTCAACCTTCCTCCTTCCTCCTTCCTCCTTCCTCCTTCCTCCTTCCTCCTGTGAGAATCTGAAGTGATGATTGTATTAGGAAAGGAGTGGGTATACATAGGTGAGGAGTAGGAGGGAGGGGGGGGGTTTTGGTTGGGAGGTGACCACGATTATTGGTGACCCCAATAAGTTGAGTTGGCCAACTTATTGGGGGTCCAATAATCCTAGCCAAGATTATTGGTGGGTCCAATAATCTTGGTTGGGATTATTGGGGGTTCCAATAATTGGGAGCCCAACCAATTTGGGAACCCAACAAGGTTGGGAACCCAACCCCCAACTTGGGTGTATACACCCTAGTGGGGTGCTTATAAGTTCCTAAGACAATGAAACGATGTAGGCTAATAGAATGAAGGGAGAATAGTCTAACACAACCCCTTAGCCTACAGAGTGCCATAAGTCTTGGGAAGGGGAGGAGAAGCAACCCCTGAATCAGGTAGTCCCCTGTGAGGGAGGGGCAAGACCCAGAAGGCGAAGGAGAGCCGCATGGGGACGACGAGGGAGGGCCTTGGTGAAGATGTCGGCAAGGTTGGCTGAAGAGTCAATCTTGCGCACGGTGAGGTGTCCAGCCTGGACGAGCTCACGAACGAAGTAGTGTCGGAGCTCGATGTGTTTGGAGCGACCATGGAAAACGGCTTCCTTTGTGAGGTGGATAGTACTGGCATTGTCGCACCAGATGGTGGGACAGGGCTGGGGAGCATCCAGCTCAGCGAGGAGGAAGCTGAGCCACCGCGCCTCCTGGGCCGCCATGGTGATGGCGTAGAGCTCTGCTTCGCAGGGGGATAGAGCGATCGAGGAGGAGCGGGTGGAGCGCCAGGAAATGAGGCCGCTCCCGAGGGAGAAACCATACCCCTGTGAGCTGCGACGATCGGGCTGAGAATCTGCCCAAGAGGAGTCGCTGTAGCCAGTGAGCTGAGGAGGGGTGGGGCCGCCCAAGGTGAGGACATAGTCCTTGGTGCCTTTGATGTAGCGGAGAACGCGCTTGGCCGCTTGCCAGTGCTCGGGAGTGTGTTTGCCAGCGCCGACAAAGCGCGCCAGGACACTGATAGGGTAGGCGAGGTCGGGGCGAGTGCACATCATGGCGTACATCAGGGACCCGACCAGCGCAACGTAAGGACTGGTGGAGGAACCGTGGGTGGTTGTCAGCGAGAGCTGGTGGCCGACTTGGAGGGATGTGGAGACGGGTTTGGCCGTGGCCATCTCGAAGCGTTCAAGGACCTTCTCGAGGTAGAATGCCTGAGAGAGGGAGATGGTCCTGGCCGTACGATCGCGAGAAATCTCCATCCCGAGGTAGTTGCGGACCTCCCCCAGGTCCTTGCAGAGGAGGCGCTTCTGCAGCTCATCCTTGACCTGTTGTAGGTCTGCTTCGTTGTCAGCGGCAAGAAGCATGTCGTCGACGTAGACGAGGATGTAGAAGGGGGAGGGGGAGGTGCGCAGGAAGAGGCAGGAGGAAGCCTGGGAAGGGCGAAAACCAAGAGCACGGAGAGTGCTCGAGAGCTTGGCATGCCATTCCCGAGGAGCTTGCTTGAGGCCGTAGACCGGGCGGCGAAGTTCCCAAACGGTGTTGGGAGGGGAAGGGAGGTGCCAGCCCTCGGGACGCTCCATGAAGATGCGCTCATGGAGTTCACCTTGGAGAAATGCCGTGGTGACATCCATCGAGTGCAGGATCATGCCGCGCCGGCCAACGAAGTCCAAGAACACGCGGACGATAGGGGGAGTGGCGGTCGGCGAGTACGTGTCAAGGAAGTCATGGCCGTACCGCTGCGTAAATCCTTTAGCGCAGTAGCGGGCCTTATAGACCGGGTCGTCGCCAGGGAGGAGCTTGACCCGAAATACCCATTTGCCTTTGACCACGTTGTGGTTGAGAGGGCGGGGTACGTCGATGAAGGTGCCGTTGCGGACAAAGGCCTCGTTCTCTTTGAGGACTGCCTTGCCCCAATGAGGGTGGTCGGGGCATGTCATAGCTTCGTGATAATCTCCCGGCTCGAAGATGATGGGCGCACCGGAGAAGACCAGTACCGGAGCGCCGGTCATGCTGAAGGCGACTGCTTGGGTGTTGGAGAAGAGGTGGAGGCGAAGAAATTCACCATGGGAGTCTTCGATGAGGAGGGGAGAGAAAGGAGGAGGAAGGGAGGGTGGTGTTGCAAGTCTGCTGCGCTGCTGAGGGGGGAGGCTGCGACACTGTGACTCTGCGACTCGGCTGCACGGCTGCTTGACCGGGGCAACTGCTGCGGCGGATCCTGACGCTGCGGGTGCGGCGACCGGGGCAGGCACTGGTGCGGCGGCGGGAGCTGCTGCGGCGGGTGCGGAGGTGGAAGCAGAGGGTGCTGGAGCGGGTGCCTTTGCCTGAGGGGAGGGAGGGGCTAAGGGCGGACCAAAGAGGGGATCCATGGACCGAGAATGAGGGCGGTGGCGAAGGACAAGGGGAGAAGACACCTGGGGGGGTGGAGGAGGAGGTGGGGGAGGTAGGGGAGGAGGGGGGGAAGGAGGTGGAGGGGGGGGAGGTGGGGAGAAGGGGGAGGATGGAGCGGAAGCGGAGTGAGAGGGAGAGGGGGGGAGTACTGGGTCAAGGATGTCACCTGAGGAAGATGAGGAGGGAGCAGATTCGGGAGGAGGAGGTGCTGGGGGTGGGGGAATAAGAGGGAGAGGGGGGAGGAGGGGGGGGGTGACAGTGTCAGAGGGGATGAAGGGGCGAGGAGGAATGGTGAGTGGGTCAGGTGAGGCAGGAGAGGTGTAGTACGGGGAGGATTCGTCAAAGTTGACGTCCCGACTACGAATGAGGCGACGTGAGGGGGGATGAAGGAAGAGGTAATCAGGGGAGGAGGTGTTGTGACCAAGGAATACACAGGGTAGACTCTTGGAGGCGAGCTTCCCTGCTGTGCGTGAGCGGTCGGCTGGGTGTATGAGAACATACGCCCTGGAACCCCAGACGCGCAGGGGGGAGACGTCGGGTTTAGTTGACGTCCACAGCTCGGTGGGGGTGGTGGAGGGGAGGAGAGGGTGGGGATACAGGTTAGTGAGGAGGACGGCGTGGAGAAGAGCATAACCCCAGAGAGAAGGCGGGCAGGAGGCGTGAACGAGAAGACACCTGGCGGTCTTTGTAACTTCTCGAACACGAGCTTCTGCCACGCCATTCTGCTGAGGGGAGTGAGGGAGGGTGTAAGTGTGGTGAATACCATGGGTGGAGAAATAGGAAGAGAGATGGTGATTGAGGAATTCACCGCCGCCATCGGAATGGAAGCGGCGAACGGGACGACCGAAGTGGGTGCGCGCCTGCTCGGCCCAGGCGATGATAAAGGCCGATGCTTCGGCCTTCGTGCGAAGGAGGGAGACCGAGGTGTATCGTGAGCGGTCATCGACTAGTACGAGGAGGTAGCGGTGCCCTTGACGGGTGGGGGAGGGGTTGGGGCCCCAGAGATCCATGTGGACAAGATCCAGGAGCTCTGGGGCGCAAGAAGCTGCTTGAGCTTGCTCTGGACACAGATGGTGCAAGATGGGGCGGGGGAGGGAGGGAGTGGGGGGAGAGTGAGGGGAAGGCCATTGAGGAGCCCAGAGGCGACGGCCTTGTGGAGGGTGGCAAAGTTGGGGTGACCTAGGCGGTGGTGGAGGAGGATGGCAGGATGTGTAAGATCACGACAGTGGCACTGAGATGGGGGGGGAGCAGGAGGGGCGGGAGGGGAGGTGGAGGGAGGTTGCGGAGGAAAGAGGGGAGGGGGGGAGGGGAGGGATGGTGGAGGCAGTGTGACAGGCTGACGGACGGGGAGTGTGAAGGGTGTACATGCGAGTGCGAGGACACATGGGAACACGGACGATGAAATGGCCCGTGGATGAGTGAAACAAGTCGCAGTGGGTGGCGTGGCCGGGGTAGATTGTTGTGACCCCGGCCCGTTGAAGTGCACCTTGGGAGACGAGGTTAGTGCGAAGGGAGGGGACATGGAAGCCAGTTACTGAACCTGAGGGGAAGAGGGGGCAGGGAAGAGTGGAGGTATGGCGGGAGGTGACCGAGAAAGTAGAATCGGCTCCAATGATGGTGGAGGGGTTAGGGAGGGGGGTGAGGGCACCAGCATCACGAAGGACTGTGACACTGGCGCCGCTGTCAATGACAAACTCAATGGAAGGAGGGGTGGGGTGAGACACGGAGTACTGGAAGGAGGTTTCATTAATAGACTCGGGATACATTGGAGGAATAGCAAGAGAGGCATGACTAACATGGTTGATGAAGCCAGGTGAGGGAAATGGGGTAAAGCCAGGAGGTCCGGTGGGGGCCTGCGCAGGAGGAGCAGGAGCAGACAGGCCGGAGCTCCAGGCGGAGGGAGGGGAGGGCTGCTGCTGAGACTGCTGGTGCTGCTGAGACTGTTGCAGCTGCTGGAGGAGCTGCTGCAGGAGCTGCTGCGGCTGCTGCTGGGACTGCTGCGGCTGCTGGTTCTGCTGCGGCTGCTGAGTCTGCTGCGGCTGTGGGGACGGAAGGAGGGGCGTGACCTGCTGGAGGATCTGTGGAGGGAGGTGTTGTGCGAGGATGTGGTGGAGAGAGGTAGAGGAGGGCTGATAGGCGGGGAGGGTACGAACATCAAAGGGAGTGGGAGGTGGAGTGATAGCGGACCAGCGAGGGGGCGTGCCCGTGTTGCCTCGATCAAGCCACTCATCAGTGAGGGCCTTGAAACATGTGGTGGTGGCATGGGTGGTTTGGAGGCAGCGCTTACCCTTGTTGGGGCCGTTGCGGATGAGATACTGACACGGGGAGAAGCCGCCGGTGCTGTTGGAACCACTGCTACCCCGCGTCCTCCACTGCGCCCCCCGCCACGTCCACCACCCGATCGTCCCGCCGAAGTACCGCCACGGCCAGC
This sequence comes from Closterium sp. NIES-67, assembly GCA_027943415.1. Lineage (NCBI taxonomy): Eukaryota > Viridiplantae > Streptophyta > Zygnematophyceae > Desmidiales > Closteriaceae > Closterium > Closterium sp. NIES-67. Next base: position 166,711 of record BQMB01000151.1, read on the forward strand.
ACCACGTCCTCCTTTTGCTTGGGCAGCATGAGCCGTTGGAGGAGACTGGCGGAGAAGCTCCGCTTCAGTTTTCAGAATCCATGCGGCTACATAGGCGGAGTCGGGTGGGAAGCTGGCGTGGACCTCATTGAACGCCACGCGACGGGCCTCATACATGGGTGTGAGGCCGTCGAGGAGGCGGCAAACGATGAGGGAGTCGGGAAGGGGAGAGCGACGATCGGCAAGGCGTTTGGCAGTGGTGAGGAGGCGGCGCGTGAAGGAGAGGGCGTTAGGGCAGGAGTCAAGGTTGATGTCGAGGAAGGCGCGGTGGAGTGCTAGGAGAGAGTTGGTGTCCTGGAGGTCATAGGTGGCACATAGCTCTTTCCAGAACTCGGGAGCGGAGGAGGGGGTAATTTCGCGTTTGAGGGAGGAAGGAACGCATGCAGACAGGATAGCGAGACATTTGCGGTTGGCAACGTTCCAGGCAGAGTGGCGACGACGGTACTCACGAAAGTCGTCAGCATACTTAGCCGTGGCGTCCTTGTGCTGTTGGAGGAGTGTGTTGGCGGCGTCGTGCGCAGCTTGCTCTGCGTCATACGCGTGATGGAGGAGAGTGTACTCCGCAAAGTCCTTGTCATATTGGTGTTGCACGCGAGCCCAGCGATCAGGGTCGTCGGTGTAGACCAGTGGAGAGGGCTTGGTGGGGGCCGGTCCCGAGGGGGCCGGGGGTGGGGCGGGAGGTGCAGGGGAGACATCAGCGGGACATTCGGGGGGCTGCCCTGCGTCATTGCCAAGGAGAATGTCAAGGAGGCAGTAGTCGTTGATGATAGCGGATCCGAGGACATTGGTAAGGCTCTGGGCAAAGGTAGCCCAGTTGACAGGGACGGCGTCGTCGATGAGCTCGAGGACGTCGATGGTGGAGATGTCGACGGCGAGTGTTTTGGTGGTCATGGTGCGATTGCGGATGCTGCTGCTGTTGCTGCTGGGGATGAGTGGAGAGGGGAGAAGGAGGAGGGAGGGGAGGGGGGGGAAATACGGCTGCTGCTGCTGATGGTGCGGCTGCTGGAGATGAGGCGGCTGCTGCAGCTGGTGGGGGGAGGAAGGGGAGTAGGGGGAGGAGGTGAAGGCTGGTGGAGGGTGCGGTTGCGGTTGCTGATGCGGCTGCTGTGTTTGATTGAGGAAGGATGCGGCTGCTGCTGTTCGTGGGGAAGGAGGAGAGGAGGAGAGGGGAGGGGGGGGGGGGGGAGGGGGAGAGAGGGAGGGGAGGAGGGGAGGGAGGAAGGGGGGGGGGAGGAAGAAGACGGGTGCGCGGAGCGCAGCTCTTAAGTCGCCGTAGGCTTCTTCGGGCGCCGATGCGAAAGGCGACGGCCGGCGCAGATGGTGAGGACCGGACGCCGAAATGTAGACGAGCGCCGCGCCGAAATGCGGCCGGGCGCCGCGCCGAAATGCGGCCGGGCGCCGCGCCGAAATGCGGCCGAGCGCCGCGCCGAAATGCGGCCGAGCGCCGCGCCGAAATGCGGCCGAGCGCCGCGCCGAAATGCGGCAGGAGCGCCGGGCCGAAATGCGGCCGAGCGCCGCGTCGAAATGCGGCAGGAGCGCCGCGCCGAAATGCGACCGAGCGCCGCGTCGAAATGCGGCAGGAGCGCCGCGCCAAAATGCGGCCGAGCGCCGCGTCGAAATGCGGCCAAGCGCCGCGTCGAAATGCGGCCGGAGCGCCGCGCCGAAAAGCGGCCGAGCGCCGCGTCGAAATGCGGCCGAGCACCGCGTCGAAATGCGGCAGGAGCGCCGCGCGAAAATGCAGCGCTTAAGGGCGCGAGGAGAGGCGCTTAAGGGCGCGGGGAGGGGCGCTTGTGGGCGCGGGGAGGGGCGCCTAAAGGCGCAGAGAAAGACGCTGAAGGGCGCGGGGAGGGGCGCTTAAAGGCGCGGAGAGGGGCGCTTAAGGGCGCGGGGAGGGGCGCGTTGGGCGCGAGGTGGCTAGGGATCGAACGACGGAGAGGCATGAACCATAAGCTCTGAAACCATGTGAGAATCTGAAGTGATGATTGTATTAGGAAAGGAGTGGGTATACATAGGTGAGGAGTAGGAGGGAGGGGGGGGGTTTTGGTTGGGAGGTGACCACGATTATTGGTGACCCCAATAAGTTGAGTTGGCCAACTTATTGGGGGTCCAATAATCCTAGCCAAGATTATTGGTGGGTCCAATAATCTTGGTTGGGATTATTGGGGGTTCCAATAATTGGGAGCCCAACCAATTTGGGAACCCAACAAGGTTGGGAACCCAACCCCCAACTTGGGTGTATACACCCTAGTGGGGTGCTTATAAGTTCCTAAGACAATGAAACGATGTAGGCTAATAGAATGAAGGGAGAATAGTCTAACACCTCCTTCCTCCTTCCTCCTTCCTCCTTCCTCCTTCCTCCTTCCTCCTTCCTCCTTCCTCCTTCCTCCTTCCCCCTTCCCCCTTTTCCCTTCCCCCTTCCCCCTTCCCCCTTCCCCCCTTCCCACTTCCTCCTTCCCCCTTCCTCCTTCCTCCTTCCTCCTTCCTCCTTCCTCCTTCCTCCTTCCTCCTTCCTCCTTCCTCCTTCCTCCTTCCTCCTTCCTCCTTCCTCCTTCCTCCTTCCTCCTCCCCCCTTCCTCCTTTCCCCTTCCCCCTTCCCCCTTCCCCCTTCCCCCTTCCCTCTTCCTCCTTCCCCCTTCCCTCTTCCTCCTTCCTCCTTCCTCCTTTCCCCTTCCCCCTTCAACCTTCCTCCTTCCCCCTTCCTTCTTCCTCCTTCCTCCTTCCTCCTTCCTCCTTCATCCTTCCTCCTTCCTCCTTCCTCCTTCCTCCTTCCTCCTTCCCCCTTCCCCCTTCCTCCTTCCCCCTTCCCCCTTCAACCTTCCCCCTTCCCCCTTCCCCCTTCCCCCTTCCTCCTTCCCCCTTCCCCCTTCCTCCTTCCTCCTTCCTCCTTCCTCCTTCCTCCTTCCTCCTTCCTCCTTCCTCCTTCGTCCCTCCTCCTTCCACCCTCCTCCTTCCTCCTTCCTTCATCCCCCATTTCCCATCCCCCTTCCCCCCTCGCCTCACCACGGATGAGGGTCAGCTGTTGCCGCACCTCACCTGCTGGGATGCTCTTTGTTTCCGCGAGCGCGCCTGCGGCCTCACCACTCACCCCTCTCTCCCCTTCCCCCTTCCACCACCCACAGGTCACGGGTCAGCTGCTGCCGCACCTCACCTGCTGGGACGCCCTCCGTGCCGCTCTTCCAGTCGGCACCGTCAGCGGTGCTCCCAAGGTGAGTCATTCGCTATAACAAAAGACCCAAATGGAATTTGACTTTTGGACTCACGAGTCATTACGAACCTAAGGTTGAGTCATTAACTCAACAGTGCCCTCTGTCAGCTGTGAGGCACTATGACATATCCAATTGCACCCTGATTGATTGATGTGCACAACATGCCGTGTTGGACGGCTTATAGATGCACCTAGACTAGAGCGAGTACCTTGAAGATAGATACTCATATATACACTGTGGTAGGTAGGTTAGTGCATTGCTTTCTCTGGTCTGGTGTGTGCTGCATACATATGTTTGGATTATCTGCGCATACATGTAATCCCCTCACATTCCTATTTCTCTCTCCCTCCCCCTCAGTTCAGAGCCATGGAGCTGATAGACGAGTTGGAGTTCATGTGCCCCCTCTCCTACCCCCTCTCCTACCCCCTCTCCTACCCCCTCTCCTACCCCCTCTCCTACCCCCTCTCCTACCCCCTCTCCTACCCCCTCTCCTACCCCCTCTCCTACCCCCTCTTTCCACACCCCCCCTCCCCGCATCTCGCACCCCACTCCCTCCCCCTCCCTTGCTCGTCCGAGCCATGGAGCTGATAGACGAGTTGGAGTTCACGCGCCGCGGCCCGTACACAGGTGGCATCGGCTACGTGTCGTTCTCCGGCAGCATGGACTCTGCCCTCGCCCTGCCACCATGCTCGTTCGTCCCATCATCCTCCCATCTCCCCCTCCCCCCCCCTGCCACCCTCCCCTCTTCTCCTCTTCCCCTCTTCTCCTCTTCCCCTCGTCTCCCCTTCCCCACACTCGCCCACATGTCCCTCCCTTCCAGGTCCGAGCCATGGAGCTGATAGACGAGTTGGAGTTCACCCGCCGCGGCCCCTACGCGGGCGGCATTGGCTATGTGTCCTTCGCCGGCAACATGGACTTTGCGCTCGCCCTGCGCACCATGGTCTTCCCCACCTCCTCCTCCAACCGCTCTGACACCCTCTTTAGCTACAACGCTGGCACCAGCAGAGCGGGAACAACTAGCAGCAGCAGCAGCAGCAGCAGCAGCAGCAGCAGCAGCAGTGCAGGTGGTGGTGCTGGTGGTGGGGGAAGGGGGGCAGGGTTGAGGAGTAGGCAGGAGTGGGTGGTGCATCTTCAGGCGGGCGCGGGGATAGTGGCGGACAGCGTGCCCGAGGCGGAGTGGCAGGAGACGGTCAACAAGGCTGCTGCGATGGGGCGGGCGATCGACCTTGCTGAGTCTGCTTTTGTGAACTAGGCTTGAGGGGACAGTGGTTGGTACATGTGGTGCATGTGCAGGTGGGGGCTGGGATAGTGGCGGACAGTGTCCCCGAGGCGGAGTGGCAGGAGACGGTTAACAAGACTGCTGCATTAGGGACGGCAATCCACCTTTGTGAATGCAGACAGGGGGTAGGGATGAGTGCGTTTGTGTGGAGATTGAGCAACAGCAGCAGCAGTAGCAGCAGCTGCAGGAGCGGTTGCTCGGGGCAGCAGAATCAGCAAGCTGCTGCTGCAGCACCAGCATCAGTGCCAATCCAACTGCAATACAACTGGCAGAAACGAGAAGAGGAAGAAGAGCCAGGAGAAAACCCGACTAGCAAAATCGCTAGGGGCTGTTGAGTTGACCTTGCTTGTTGGCAACAGGAGAAGTGTCCTTGAGGTTGAGGCGTCTCTAATGGGCTCAGCCAGACTCTGTAACAATGAGAAATTTGAGATAGCTCGAACCAGACCAGGGATGGTGTGTGGATGGAAGGCCAAGAGAGACTAGGTGAAGAGGAACCCGATGTGTTCCACACTACAAGAGGGAATCAAACAGATACCTAGCAGGGAGTTGTGAGCACTTGGAACGGAGAACTATCAAATACCATACCACCAGGGTCTCAGACAGGCCCCCAAATTGGTTTTGGGCTTGTCTGATTCGTCAGAGTTCCCTGCCTTCCCTTGGTATGGGTGTCAGAGTTACCTCCTTGAAAAAGTCTGAAAAATCAGAGTAGCCATGGATTTTTTGTCTGACCAATCAGAGTCATAGCCAAACTTTTGTATGAGCCTTTTTTATGGTTCTTCATTAGAGAATGCACTACATTTCACTACATACACGGAATCAGTCGATATCCTCCATATCCTGTTGAGGTGCTGCCGGCATATCATCATCTACTTTCTCCTTTCCTTTCCTGCTTCTACTGGCCTCGGGCAGGGCGTTGCTAAGGGGCTTCCTCTTCTTATAAGCCCGCCAGATGGTAACCACGTCTTCCCAGTCGGGGTCATACTCTAGCTGCGACATGCACATCAGATCTCCTAGCCTAGTATCCTTGAGAGCCCCCCGCAGCCAACTCTTGATGACGTTCTGGCGGGAGAACCCGCGCTCGCACTCGACAGTGCTCAACAGAAGGACAGCCACCGCCACCCACAAGTTGACCAGGTTGGGGTAGCTGTCCCTCCAGTCCTGCGTCTTGAGCATGGCGCTCAGCCCCGCATGGAATTACTTGTCCGCCTTGGGAAGCGCAGCAAGGACGGGAACGAAGTTGCAGAGCTCGCTCTGGGCTTTGCGCTTGTCTATACCTAATCAGACAAGGGCACACAAGGAGAGGGAGAAGGGTTGGGTTATCGGAAACAGTACACAGCTAGTAAAAGATAGGTGTCTTGTTTCAGATACATCGCCAAAGGGATACTGGAAGGAGTAAACGGTGATTCACCTGGCAGAATCTCGTCCCTGTCTTCAGCGCGGTAGATGACCACGAGCGAGTTGAACCACTCGAGGCACTGCGTCCTCCGTGCCTGTCGGTCCCAGTTGGGCGGCCATGTGTCGATGCTGAACAGGCGCGCTCCCGACAGCTGCCGCAGATCGCCTAGGTGCTCGTCGAGGTTGCGGACCAGGCCCTCCGCTAGAGCCATGCACGCCACGACACTCCCATCGTGGTCGCTGGGCCCCGGGTAGTCCTCTTGGGGCTCTTCATGCAGCTCGAAGATGAACCGTGAAGGTCGGCCGTCGGAGTCGATCCCCTCCACAGTCACTAGCTTGGACTTGCCGGGCCCGTGCTTGGCAAGAAACCGCGTCAATCGATCGTTGGGCCCGCCGGTGAAGTCGTCTCCGCATTCCACGTAGCGGCTCTTTAGCAGTGAGGTCGTGCGGATGATCTGCGCGTGCACCGTCGTGTAGTCCAGCTGGTGGGTAGGGGGGCGAGGAGAGGTAGGGCATCACAGATGGATGTGTGGTTAAGGGACGAGCGGCAGAGACAAGCAACAACATCGACATGCATGCAAACACAAGCATTAAAAAAGTTTACCTCCCGCTGCTGGAAGACCTTGTTGAGGACGTTCAGCAGCTCCAGCACGTCGGCGAGGAACATCAGGAGGAGCCAGAAGCGGTAACTAGTGACGAGCGCGTACAACTTGGCGTCGTACTCCTGCAGCATGACCACGATGGCTGGTAGGACCTCGACCATGCGGATGACCGCATCTCCGCGCGACAACCAGCGGATGTTGTGGATGCCCTAGAGCTCGAGGTTCGTCAACATGAACACCTCATGGAGCTCCAGGAACCGTTGATGCCAAGGGTTGGAGAGACCGAGCAGCTTTGCGATCTCGCGAATGATGTTGTCCACGATGCTGAAGACAGGGATCTCCTCGGCAGCAGCCTTTGCCGCCAGCGCCTCTCTGCGTGGGATAGGGAGATGAGATGCAAACTAGGAAGCAAATTAGGGATTGGAATTATAAACAAAACAAGAAGCAAATATACATGACATGCACACAGCAAATGGATGATGAACCGATGGGCAATGCAATGGCAAGAGACAAGGTGCGGAACGTGAAGACAAAGGCGGGCCACAAGTCCTGAGCGCGATCCCATCATGACGGCAGCACCGTCAGTGCTTATGCCAGAGATGCAGCCGAGGTCGACGCCCATCGCCTGCAGATGGGACAGCAAGAGGGCGAGAAGCGATGTCGCATCCGTCTTATCCACTGTCAACAGAGCCAAGTACTCGGTTACAAGCCGCCCTTAACGGGCGAACGTGGCAAACACGATCATGTGCTTGCCACGGCAACGATCGGTGCTTTCGTCGAGGCTCAGGCCAATGTAGGGACTTGCTAGCAGGTGTTGGAGTTCAGTCGTCTGCAGCCACGTTGCCGTCGCTTGTGTCAGCTCGCCGAAGCCGTACCCGTTACATGACACGCACAAGCCAAGTCGTTGTACGTTTCATATATAAAGATGAGACACAGAGAAGTTCATAGTTACTGGAGTTCTCACCAGTAATAGTACGTGCCGTAGGCGGACTTCGGGAAGCCCTTGAAACTGCGCGATGAGAGGTAGCGCACCAAACGAATCCATGTTTCCATGGGTTCGTTACACTTGGCGCAGAAGTAAAGGGAGTCGAGCAGCGCAATGACTCGCTCCTTCTCTTCGTCGGCCGCATGTCGATCCGCTTCTGGTTCGACACCAGTTGCAGTGTCCTGCTTGGACATGGCGAGGCGATGCTTCTGCGTCCCGGCGTGCTTCTTGAATGACTGGGTCTGCACGTCCGTAGCTCCCTTGCCCGATTTGCCGGTACGCCCTGCAGGTCCTGCATGCACTGTGCATACACTGCACTTGAAGGCCGGGAGCCCTTCGTCAGTTTTCAAGAGCATGAGCCAAGGGAATCTGTCAGACCAGCAAGATTTGAAATGCTCTTGTGCCTCAGCATAGATGTCCTTGTTCGTTCTAGCAGTGGACCTGCCGCCAGACGATTATGGCGTATCCGCAGGTACAGAGGGGCTCGGCACAGGCTCAGGCGGATCCTGGCATGTCGACGTGGAGGCGTACGGCAGAATCACCTGCCTGTAGCGGAACCTCTTCGCCGCCGTCACCGATGGCGTGGTGCCGGCGACAGGAGCTGAAGCAGCGGGCAGGGGGCTTGCATCCGCAGAATTCTTGCCCGCTGCGTCGGGAACAGGCGCATTGCCATCAGCAGGGGGGCGTCACTAGGCTTCCTCTGAGGGCTACGATCGGAGGCATCCGACTGCCACAGGAACTCTAGCGCGGCGCGACCATCGCGGAAATTCTCGGCACACCAGTACACTTCTTCTTCTTCGTCATAATTTGCCTTGTCTACGTCCTCATCGAGGTCGGCCTGCTCCATGGCCTGCAGGCGCGGTGGGAAAACAAACACACTATAAGAAAACCGAGGGGCTACACGAAGCTTGGGTGACGTTTTGCAGGAGGGGGGAGAAGCACGGTCGTTTTCCCCGTCAGTAATGAACTGATGGAGAAGGAGGGGGTCTGCCAGCTGCAACTCCATCGCGGCGCGCGAGATGCTGTCCATGCATGAATGAACCGGGCACTCGTCGCGTCAGCATGGGTGCGGTGCCTCATCTGTTGTGCCTCACCAAGCAAAATGCCTCTGGATTGGCGAAAACAGCCGTGTTTTGGTCAAGGACCAATCGGCTGCTCGGGCTATCTCTGTGCTGGCGCCATCACACAAAATTTGCCCGCCCGACGGCTCGGGCCGCGCCAACGCAAATGTAAATCTGCCGTGATTGACGGTGACGATAGAGGTACCAGCGCAAATCTCGCAACCCCCCCTCAAATGACGGTAGTATATGAATCAGAGTCCCCCCCCCATACAAGGATGAAGCATCAGAGTACACTTAAAAAAGAAGTCTGAAAAATCAGCGTAGGTACATAAGAATTCTCTGAAAAATCAGAGTAACATAGAAAAATAAATTCTTTGGGATCCGAGTACACCCCAAAAAAATAATTGAAAAAGGTTTAAATCAGAGTAAAAAGTCTGCAATTTGGGGGCCTGGTCTCAGAGTAGAAGATTGACTAGAATACCGGTAGAAGGTATAGGGTGAGTTTGTACTGGAGTGTTGTACCCTCTAAGTGCATGAACCTATCTAGCCTATAATAACATACACAAATATGTTTGAAAGAGGGTTCCTCCGATCAGAAAAAATCCGTCTGTTGGTCTGATTTTCAGACCGATTTTCTTGGCATTATGTGATTTTCAAAAAATTAATTTCTTGATTACCTATCTTATTGATTAAAAAAAATGTTTTTAGACAGCCTGATATTTCAGACTCAGTGTTCTTGTTCGTCTGAAAGCGAGAGATGCGCCCTATAGGCGTGAGTCACCTGTATTCCCTTCGAGCGCAGGATTTCGGCTAAGTCCCCATAGCCACTCACTCACTCCTCGTCTGTTGCCCAGTCTAGCTGTGAGGCTGAGATCTACGCTGGTGCCATGGCGGCACAGGAGCTCCGCTGGCTGACCTTCTTGCTTATAGACTTAGGTGAGCGGCCTAGCTCTGCCCCGGTCGTGTCGCTGACAACAGGGCCATGATCCTCCTGTGTCAGGAGCCTAGACTCGAGGGCAGAGCGAAGCACATCCAGCTGCGGTACTTCCTCCTGCGCGAGCTACAGCAGCGTCGCCAGGCCCGCGTAGTACACTTGGCCTCCGGTGCCAACACAGCTGATATCTTTATGAAGGCGCTTGCGCCTAAAGATCATCAGCGGCACTGTGTACAGCTAGGTCTCGTCCCTGTAGCCTTTCACTTGCTAGGACCTTGATTGTGTACAGACCTGTATATATATTACCCTGAATGGCCTTGTGGCCTCTTCCCAATGGCTGGACTAGTAGTGCCGCCCTGGTCTTGCTTTTGCCTTGTTGGTACTCGTTTAACAGGTCTTTAGACCCTTGCCTCAGAGGCTGGACTAGAAGTGCCACCGTGAGCAGCTTGTCTGTCACCAGGCACTTCCCCTATCTAGTCTAGGGGGTGTGTCAAACACATCTTTGTATATTGTTATAGACTATATAGGGTTGCGCCTTCGGGAGTACAACCCTGTATGTCATTGTTCTAGTCAATTTTGTTAGCTATGATAGTACATTCTTCCCATACCTACCGCATCTTAGAAAGTTCGATTGAGTCCCACATAGCCAGGAACATGCGTCTTTTTAAAGTATACTCGACATAGTTACTGTTTATGCATTCTTGATATCATACTTACACTAAACTAGTAGCACAATACCTTAGATGGAAGGACGCGGGTGATGACGTCAGCAAAAGCGAGTCAACACGTGAACAATAGGTTCGTGCGTATAGTCACTCGAAGGGCCACGCCGTCAATTTATACATACAGTACGTCGTATATGTAGCAGTTATAGGCTAGATGGGTACGTGCTCTTAGAGAGTACAACTCCCAACCATATAGCTCCCTTGTATCCATCGTTTGAGTCCACTTCATAATCCTAACTCTCAGAGTAAGGGATTGAATAGAAACAAGGCTAACAAGGGAACTACATGGTTTGGTGTTGTACTCTCTAAGAGCACAAACCCTTGTAGCCTATAACTTCTACATATACGATATATGTATAAGTTGACACACCCCCTAGGCTAAACAAGGGGTAGTGCCTAGCGAGAGACACGCAACTCAAGGCGGCACTACTAGTCCAACCTCTGAGGCAAGGGTCTAAAGACCAGCCAGCAAGAGTATAGGCTAAAGAAGAGTAACATAGCGCAGCACTACAACTCTAGCCACTAGAACAAGATCCACAAGGCCAATCACGATAATATTAAGAGTATTACACAATCAGGGTCCTAGCAAGTGAGGAGCTGCTAGAACCAGACTAAGGTGTACACAGTGCCGCCGATGATCTTTAGGCGCAAGCGCCTTGGTAAAGATATCAGCTGTGCTGGCATCGGAGGCCAAGTTTACTATGCGGGCCTAGCGGCGCTGCTGTACCTCGTGCAAGAGGATGTACCGCAGCTGGATGTGCTTTGCTCTGCCCTCCAGTCTAGGCTCCTAACACAGGAGGATCATAGCCCTGTTGTCAGCATACAGGACCGGTGTAGAGCTAGGCCGCTCACCAAAGATAGTAAGTAAGAACGTCAGCCAGTAGAGCTCCTGTGCCGCCATGGCACCAGCATAGATCTCAGCCTCATAGCTGGACTGGGCAACAGACGACGAGAGAGTGGACCTCCACGAGATGGCGCCTGCACCAAGGCTAAAGCAGTAGCCCTGGGAGGACCTGATAGTCTCAGCGTCGTCCACCCATGAAGTGTCTGTGCGCCCTATGAGAACCACTAGCATGCGTCCTCCCAGCAATAGCCCCATGCTCGATGTACTTGCTGGACATTGCAAATCCCTTTTAGCGGCCGACCAATGCTGCGGTCGGTGTCTGCATGTCACCACAAAGCGAGCTAGGATACTTAGAGGGTATGCGAGATCTGGACGAGTGCAAGTCATCAGGTACATGAGGCAACCCACCAGCTCTGCGTACGGACCACTGGGCTCAACCAACTCGTAAGGGACTGGAGCCAAGAGCCCGTGATCTACTGGCAGAGGTAGAACCGAAGAAGAAGAACTGAGCTGCAGTAGCGAAGACCAGGTCCTCTACGCAGATTATGATGTAGAACGGAGTCTGGCATAAGTGAATGAAGAGCAAAGGGTCAGCAGAGGATGGAATGAACTACAGGTCTGCTAACGTAGCACACAGCGTGTCGTGCCACTCACGGGGCGCATGCCGCAGATCGTAAACTGGGAGCCGAAGGTACCACTCGGTTCTAGAAGGGAAAGTGCCAGAGATGCCTGGTGGGCGGCACAGATAGATGTACTCGTGCAGACTGCCCTGGAGAAACGTTGTGGAGAAGTCGGGGGAGTGTAGCTCGTAGTCGCGCTGTGCTGCTATGTAAAGCTGCGCCCAAAGAGTGGTCATTTTCGGGGTCAGGGCGAAGTCAACATCCTAGCTCTGACTGAAACCTCAAGCAACGTAGCATGCCTTGAACACCGGCGGCTCTCCAGGAGGACGCTTTACCTTGAAGAGCCACTGGCCATCGACTACGTTCACCCTAGGTGGGGGAACTGCATCGACGTAGGTGCCGGTGGATCTCCAAGATGCCATCTCTGCGTCCATGGCGGCTATCCACTGAGAGGCACAGGTTCCCGAAGTCGCCTTAGCGTAGGTGCGAGGGGTCAGGTTGTCAAGAGAATCTAGGTCACCATCAGGGGCTAGAAGCGTGGAGGAGAGATGAGGAGTGGCCTTGGACAGGAAAGCTAGCTCGTACTACATGTCCTCTCGGACGTCACTGCGAAGGGTAGGTGCACCCCAAGCGGAATGAGGACGGGCAGGGTCAGAGACGAGAGCTATGGCGTAGTCAGGGCAGCGGGTAGAGGCAATGTCAGCATCAGCAGTAACAAGAGCATCGAGACTGGAGACAGGAACGGACGGGTCGGTAACAAGCGAGGCGAGGACGCGGTGAACAAGAGGACGAGCAGCACAGAGGAAGTCAGAGAAAGGAGTCGGGGAGACAGCTAGGGACAACTAAGGAGGCGACGGGAGAAGAGGAGCAGGAGGAGCACGAGACACGTGAGAACTGAGAGACATAGGGTGAACACTCGGAGCAGGTTAGACGGGATGAGCACGAGAGGGGCGGTGAGACCACCAGCGAGAGGGGGGGGTAGGGTCAGGAGACAACGGAGGAGACATAGGAGGAGACATAGGAGGAGAATGAGGGGGTAAACGAGTCCGGAACGAGTCCGGCAGAGGAAACACACGACCGTAGACAGGAGGAGGAGGTAGCGCTGGGGGAGGCGCTGACCATCGGTCGGGGGAGGGGAGACCGAGAAGGCAAAGGGCGGAAACTGGCGGCGACTGCTGCTGCTGCTCCATGTCCACACCAGGACCTCTAGCCGCACCACGGCAACTGCCGGAACTCTCCATGACAGCACGCCCAGGACTAACACCCCCAGAAATAGAATCCTCTCTAGCACCCGCACCACCCCCAGGACTGCCGGGACTAGCCTCGACAGTACCCCCAGAAACCAGCACCCCCAAGAACCAGCACCCACCTCAGCGCCCACACTCCCAGCACCCCCAGAGCTCGTGGACCCCTGCGGCTGCTGCTGCTGTGGCAGCTACGGCGACGACTGCTGCTGCGGCGACTGTGATGGCGGATGCGATGGCGACTGTTGCGGCTGCTGGGGCCGAGGGTGCTGGTGACGAAGAAACTGGCGGCGGACCCTGAGCTGCAGGGCTCCCATAGTAAGCAGACTTCTCCGATAGGACAACTGAGGGAAGGGGAGTTACGTGAGACGCACCAGTCGGGGCAGGACGGGGAGCAGGAGCTACCGGGGGAGTGGGGACAAGGACCAGGGGTGGGGTGACCGGGAGACCTTGGTGGGTTAAGCGGGTGTAGAAGGGGACAGACTTGTCGAGCGTGACGTCTTGCGAATGAAAGAAACGGTGAGACGGCGGGTGGTAGAAGTGCCAGTCGGACATGTCCTGGGGGAAGCAAAGAAAGACACAAGGGGCGGTGCAGGCAGTAAGCTTGTTCGCGCGAGAGTCGTGGACGTGAGCTAGGCAGCCCCAGACGTGAAATGCTGACGCGTCACTAGTGGACCCAGTCTAGAGGAGGTTCTGCAAAACCTGCGGCCACTAGGAGTGTGGCCACAGGTTAAGCTGGTGAGCGGCATAGCGCACTGCGAACGGCCACAGAAAACGGGGTGCACCGGCATGGATCATGGTGGTACGAGCCACCTCCATGACCAAACCAATGCATCACTCAGTGACCCCATTTTGCTGTGGAGAGTCCGGCAGGGTGTACGGCTGGCGTATGCCCTCCGCACGACAGAACTGGCCAAGCCGACCGGAGGCGAACTCACCGCCACGGTCGGAATGGAGATGGAGCACGGGCAGGGCGCGGTAGACGTGCGCAGCTACAAGCCACAGAATAAGAACGTCAGGCACGTCGGCATTCCGCTCCAAGGGAAACACTGTGGTATAGTGCGTATAGTTGTTTACGAGCACTAGAGAGTAGCGCTCGCAACATGGCCCAGGGACAGGGCCAGGGCCCCAGACGTCCAAGTGCAGGGACTAGAGTGGCTCAGTAGTGGGGGGAAACGAGGAGGAGTGAGGAGCACGACGCAGCTGGCCCTCGACGCAAGGTGTGCACGGAGGTGCTCCGATATCACTAGCATTTCCGTTCTTTTACTTTTGATTGGCCAAAGAATTCCCGCCACGGTTGCACGCCCGATATTCTGCACGTGCGGCCTTCATTCTGTTGCAGTCGAAGATTCAATGACCCGGGACTCCTCAAAAATCGCACGTAAAGTTGGCATTTTTTTAACATGGCCGCCCATCGAATCTGTCGATCTCCATCGGGTCGACGAACATGGGGTGTGCCAAGCGCTCGCCCTGTCGCGTATTGCAGACGTGCGCTCGTCATGTTCCGGCGTTGACTGTGTCAAACCGCTCCGCTGCCGATACGACGTCACTGTAGCTCGCGTAATTCGTCGCTGCCACTTGTCGTTTGACTTCGGTCTACATTCTTGCGAGGTACGATTGCACTTTTTCCCCTTCGCTCAGGTCGGAAGTCCGATTATATAATTCCTCCATCTGCTGCATGTACTGCGCTACACTTCCAAACTGTCGATGGCAAAAAAAAAAATCCCTGGTAAGGAAACCCAAAGCTATCGGCTCCAAACGTTCCAGCAGGTCGGTGCGGAACAGTTGACACGTGGCTTCGCCGTAGATGAATGCACAGTTGACGCCGACCCACTCGAGTGACGGCCCTTGCATCAACGTCGCCGCAAGTCGCACACGCTGACTATCCCAAACCGGCAAGCTCCATCCGATGGCATAAAGCTCCGTGCTGGCGATCCATCTGCGGACGTCAGACTTTCGATCGCTCTAATCGAATGGTTCGGGTGGGTGCGGCTTTGGAGCCTCGAGAAACTGCTGTGACTGCTGCGTTGTTGCCGTTGTCGTTTCATGCTGCGCGCCGGCGAGTCGAGTTGCTCGCTCGAACTCGTTTTGCCAAGCATCGCGGTCGGAATGCATCTCCTCCTATAGAGCGGATTTGGTGCTTACTAGCATCGGCGCTGAATTAGTTGCCCCCGGCGGTTTTTCGAGATAGAATTTCCTGCTGCCGCTGTGAAGCTGAGCACGGCCGAGTGAGAAAAGCACTGATTACCAAGTGTTACATGATGGAATTGGTTGAGAGAAAGTTGCACTATCGATCGATACAAGGCGCTTTTATACTTCCAAGATACATCAGGTAACTAGGTTTATCCAATCCAAAGGGAATAGACCCTTTAAGAAATATAATCAATATTGGCTTTAAGGGATTACCGCAGGATTACGCTAGATATAGCGCGCCAGTACGTCCGAAGCCTGGTCGGTGATATCATTATAATAATAGGATAAACCAAAAGGTAATGGGAAATGAGGAATAGGAAACCAAATGAGATTACATAAAGACCAAATGAATCAAGGAAAATGGAGAATGATAAAGAGAAAAAATATAGAATGTGAAAGTGTAGTGTAGGATTTTGTGCGTAGTTGAGGAAATCTTCTTTGCATTAACGTATTCCAAGCGACGACGAATTCCCGCGCACCGCGATTGCTATGTGCTGAACTCGTCCACCATGCAAAAATTCCGTGCCTAGTGATTAATTGTGCGAAAACGCCCGATCACGCACAACGTCGTATCTGATTCCTGCGACTTTAGAACCTGCTACCTCCATTTCATTGCCGGTCCTCATAGAAATGACACGACATATCGGATCTTCTCTGAGTCATCGACGACGAGGTTACAGTCGTAAAAAACGTTTAAGTATAAAAATCGATCAATTAACGGACAGATTGCCACACTGGCTTGGGTCGGACTTGGGCAGCCTCTGCGTCTTGAGTATACCTGGCGCCGTGTTGATGTTGGCGGTTTGCAGGCCGACTTGAGAGGTATTCAGGGGCGGCAGGTTTGCGTTCCCCCTTCTGCCCATTTCCATTCAACCAATCACCTGCGTCGGATTGTTTGTCGAGCCCGCTGGTGAAGTCGCATATTGCTGCTGGTTGTTGCCATGTATTTTGGAATGTTGCTATGTATAGTAACTTGCTCCTATTGTCATCAATTTGTCATTGGCAGAGCCATGTTACGTTGCGACTGGTTCAACTGGATTTGTAGTGCAGATATCTTTGATCCGGCTTGGGTTTTTTCAGCTCGTAGACGCACCAACTCCTGCTGAAACAACTCGTTAGTCAGACGCACGTCGTTGAGTGCTGCCACCCTGTATTCAAGAGCTGTGGCGGTGCACGATGAAGGTGTCAAACATATCCTTGTATGTTGATGTAGCCTATACAGGGTTGTGCCTTAGAGAATACAACCCACTAGGTTATATTCCCTTGTAAGCCATTGTTCCAATCATTCGTTAACTTTGATATGGTATCATGAGTAGGTTAGGTCCCCCCGCCCACCAGCGCTTCCGCCATAGGTCCTAACTGCCCTGTCGCCCTCCTGCCCGTGCTGGCCCGTCCCCTAGTGGGCCCCGTCACCTAGCGCCTAGACGGCCCCGTCGCCTAGTCGGCCCCATTGCCTAGTCGGCCCCGTCGCCCAGCCGGCCCCGTCGCCTAGCCGAACCCGTCGACCAGCCGGCCCAGCCGCCTAGCCGGCCCCGTCGCCTCGCCGCCCGCGGCCCTGTCCCCTAGCCGCCACACGGCCCTTGTTGACCAGCCGCCCCGCGGCCTTGCCGCCCAGCCTCCTCGCGGCCCCGTCCCTCAGCTGCCCCTTCGGCTCTCACCTCACTTCATCGGCCCTTCCACCCACTGCATCGCGCTTCGCAGCACTGCACCGTACTGCACCGCACTGTACCACACCGCACCGCACTGCACCGCACTGTACCGCCCTGCACCGCACTACACCGCACCGCACACCACTGCCTCCCGCCGCCCTCTGTAGCTCAGTACAGCCTACTACCGCCTTTCTACTGATATAGCGACCATAATGGCGGACTCGGTGCTGCGCTTTGACGCGGAGGGTCAGCCGGATGAGTTCGACACGGGGCTCGTCGACCTCCGCCGTCACCTCACCGGTCAGCGGCAGGATGGCCACTCCCTGGCCATCCACATCGACGGTACGCTCCCCTGCCCTGACCCCCCAGCTGCACTACCCGCTAACCCCACGTCTTTTGACCGTGAGTCCACTGCCGCTGCTGCCCTTGCCCGTGCTGTCTGGTTGTCGCGTGACACTGTAGCACAGCTCGCGATTAGTCATGCTCTCCCCCTGTCTGAGCGCCCCCGCTTTAGGTCGGTCAGGATTTTGCAGGAGATCCTAGAGGCTGTTGTCGCGCGCTATTCCACCCTGCCCTCTGCCTCCGTCGATCGCCTGATCCTGCCCATGCTCTTCCCTCGCGTCTTTCTCGCGTGATCTCGCGTGATCCCATGATCTCGCGTCTTTCTCCACTGTCGCTGACCTGGCCACCCACTTGCGCACGCTAGACGCGACCCAGCGTGCTGCCTGCACTGAGGCCCAGCTTCATGTGTTTCAGCCCCCCATCTGCTCTACCCTCTACCTGCTTGCCACCCGCCTCCCTTACTGCCTTGCTACCGCCCGCGATCACTTTCTTAGTCTCCACCCCGCTGACCTCACCCTCACTGAATTTGTCGACACCCTGTTGTCCATAGAGATTCGCCAGCGCTCTATCGCCCAGTCTAGAGATACTGTGTCGGTCACTATCTTTCAGGGCTGTTCCCCCACTCTATACACTTACTCTGACGGTACTGCTGCTGTCGCTCAGACAGCCCCGCTGCGGAGACAGTCGCCGCGGCTGCCGCAGCGCAGTTTCGTCCAGGTAAGGGTCGCTCCCCCAAGGCGGGGTGTGGCGGAGGTAGTGGAGGCGGGGATGGAGGCGGTGGTGGAGGTGGTTCGCACACTGGTAGTCCCGATGAGGGGGCTGGGGCTGGTGCCTTGGAGGAGCAGCCCCAGCAGCAGCAGCAGCAGCAGCAACCGCGGCGGGTCGGTCGTCTCCCGCCCGGGTGGCCTGGCGTCGGTGGTGGAGGTGGTCGCAGTGGTTGTGCGCGCAGCGTGACATCGGGTGGTGGTCCGAGTGACGGGCACTGCTAGTACCAACTCCAGACCGGCCCTCGCCGCGGCCTCGTGTGCGGTAAGATCGGCCATTCCCCCACTCATTATTTCACACGCCTAGGCGGCCTGTTTCGTCTCCGCTTCGGCCCAGCGCCAGACCTCCCCGACTGGCACAGTTTGCTCCACCGTGGTGTTAGGATCTTTGATATGGACATGGATGAGATTAGCTCTGCTTTGTATGTGCTGTATATTGACGTCTCTAGTGTGACAGGTTCCTATTACCCCGTGTTTCCTAGTGTAGGTGTGCCTAGTGTGCCTAGTTCAGGCTCCCCTGCTGCGTAAGGCGTAGGATCCCCTGCTTTGTTTAGCCTTGGCTCCACCCTCGCTCCTCCGACCCCTACTGCCACTCCCACGCTCTCCTTTACCCTGGACTCTGGCGCTTCCCGGTGTTTCTTTCGGGGCTCCACTACGCATACATCGCTTGCC
Organism: Closterium sp. NIES-67; assembly: GCA_027943415.1. Classification (NCBI taxonomy): domain Eukaryota; kingdom Viridiplantae; phylum Streptophyta; class Zygnematophyceae; order Desmidiales; family Closteriaceae; genus Closterium; species Closterium sp. NIES-67. The sequence goes on from BQMB01000151.1 coordinate 185,265, forward strand.
GCTCCCGCCGCAGTTGCCCTTGCAGACCCTTCCTCAGGTCCTGTAGTTGCCCGTAGCTCCAGCGGTTCCTTGTCCGGCGGTTCCTTTACGCTCCCTTACAGGCCTGCACATCCCCTCGTTCTCTAGGAACCTAGTTGGTGTCGGCTGCCTCCAGGACCTTGGCGTCACCACTACGTTCCCTGGTCACGAGCGGTACGCTGTCTGTACCGAGGCCGCCACTGGTGCTCCCCTTACCACGTTCCCCCCGGACCCGGTGTCTGGCGTGTTCACGCTGGACACCGCGTCCCCTCCGGCTGGGACGTCTCCCCACGTGTCTGCGTCCCCCCAGGTTGCTGCGGCTTGCTCGTGTCGGTCGCTTACTCACCCGACGCTTCTATGGCACCACCGTCTAGGTCACCCTGCCCTCCCACGTCTTCGTCACATGTCTCAGCACGGTCTTGTCTTAGGTCTCCCTGAGTCGTTCTCCGCGCTGCCCTCCTCACCAACGCCGCCGTGCACACCCTGCGTTGAGGGCCAGCTCCGCCGTGCCCCTCACTCCTCCTCGTTCCCCCCCACTGCCGCACCGCCCCGCCTCCATTCTTTGACTTCCTCCGTGTTGCGCGTCCTCTTGTTCCTCGTGTCCTTGCCTCTCATGTTACCGACCCATCCATTCCTGTCTCGAGTCTGTCAGCTCTTGTCGTTGCTGTCACTGACTTCGCCGCTGCCCGCCACCTTGACTACGCCGCTGCTCTGGTCTTTGACCTTGCCTGCCCTCCATCCGTCGGTGGTGTGGCTGCCCTTGGCAGTGACGTCCTAGCGGACAGGCAGTACGAGCTCGCTTTCCTGTCTAAGGCCGCTCCCCATCTCTGTTCCATGCTGCTAGTCCCCGAAGGTGACCCAGACGCCCTTGATATCCCAACCCCTCACACCTACGCTGAGGCCACCTCAGGACCCTGGGCCTCTAAGTGGATAGCTGCCATGGAGCAGGAGATGGCATTTTGGAGATCCACCGGTACCTTCGTCGATGCAGATCCCCCACCTGGGGTGAATGTAGTCGATGGCCGATGGCTCTTCAAGGTGAAGCGCCCTCCTAGAGAGCTGTCTGTCTTCAAGGCGCGCTACGTTGCTCGCGGTTTCAGTCAGCGTGAGGGGGTTGACTTCTTTCAGACCTTCGCCCCGACCCCAAAGATGACTACTCTTCGGGCACTGGTACACGTAGCAGCACAGCGTGACTACGAGCTGCACTCATTCGACTTCTCCATAGCTTTCCTCAAGGGCACTCTATACGAGCAGGTCTACCAGCGCCGCCCCCAGGGCTTCTCCGGGTCCTTTCCCCCTGGTACCGAGTGGCTCCTCCAGCGCCCCGTCTACGGCCTCCGTCAGGTGCCCCGTGAGTGGCATGACACGCTGCGTGCCACACTTGCTGACTTGCCGTTCTTCCCGTCGTCTGCATACCCCTCGCTCTTCGTCCGTTCCGGCCAGACCTTGTTCTACATCCTTGTCTACGTAGACGAACCGGTCTTTGCTACTACAGACAGAGACGCACTGGCCTCCGTGAAGGCTGAGCTGCTGAGTAGACATACCTGCACTGACCTATGAGAGCTGCGCCGCTACCTTGGCTTGCAGATCTCCAGGGACAGAGCAGCGCGCACCATCACTCTCACACAGTCACACTTGGTGCGCCAGGTCCTTCAGAGGTTTGGTCTTCAGTTCTCCTCCGCATACAATCTGAATTTTGTTTCGATGAACACAAGGGTCGCAATTGTTGGCCCCATCTGTTAGGCTGTTAGAGTAGTTGTGATAGAAATTGTGCTTAAGCATTTCTGCATGTAGTTTTGACAGATCTTATATCAAATCATACTATAGATAGAATCTGTGAATGACATCAGCAAGTAGCGCTCGTCTAGATGATTATGTCAGCAGATTGTTTCAGTCTCGCGAAAAGTCACGCCCCTTTCAGTAGCGCATAAGCGCACTAGTCTCAAATAGGTTCATGACCGAAAAGATACTTCTAGCCAATACAAAAGCAGGTTGTGTTTCTCTCATTATTAACTTGTTCTTCAGTATTTTCTCGAAAAGTACACACAAGTTCTCAAGACTTCCGTTGTCTCGTTAGCCTACCCTTCAAGCAAAGATCCTCATTAGAATCTGGAAGTCACACAAGGCTATAGCACTATTTCTAGTGCTGTAACTTGCTGATACTAATTGCTACTGGAGGAACTTCAGTGTTAACTTCTACTTCAGGTACTTGTTCCTGCAGATTCTAGTCTCCTGCAGACCGCAATCCCATACTTTCATGGTATGAGAGCTATCTAGAATTAGGACTATTGCCAAAATACAATGACTGGACCAGCACCAACAATAATAACATGATCTTTAACATGACCTACAGGGGTAGTAAATTATACCATGTTAATTGGACAAGCAAGTGATTCAGCATCCGGAGTGTTTCCAGTGGCTCACGCTTCAACCGGGATTCCTCAACAGCAGCAAGGATTGCCTACTGCACATCCACCTGGGGCTTCATCATTCTCACCAATGCAGCAGCAACAGTTTCATTTTCTTTAGCAACAATCTGCACCACAACAGCTTCAACAACAGCCACAATAGTTTCAAGAGTCAGTATTGCAGTTCTCACAGTTTCCACCTCAGCAACAACAAATGGTTGATCAAGGACCAGTATTTCAGGCTCCAAGTCCTCTAGACAATTCGCAAATCAATATGACCGAACCTTTTAATGGAGTCGACTTCTACCCTGGAGTTTTGAGTTTGACCTCTTGACAAAGTCCACTGCAAATACACTTATCCTATCAAGGAATCACGGATGGAGCAGCAGATTTTTCTTCATGCTTTACTTGGCACTTATACAGGCACTTGCTCAATTCTGGAAGCTGAGCAGCAAGATCTTGGTCTTCAAGCTACACGACCAAAAAGGGGGGACTTAATGTTAGTTTTTATTCAACTCCTGCAAAACGACCAAATTGCTACTTCTGTCACTGCTACACAAACAATGGTCGCAGTCAAAAGTTCAGCAACAAATTTCAAGCTGATAAACGGAAAGTGTCGTCGCAGTCAATTACGCAACCAACCCGTGAAATAGATTCCACCAACAACCAGATCTGAAACATCAGGAAAACAGACGTTCAGCTGCGTCACAACAGTTCATGCACCTGATTATGACACCGATTTTGACGACGATGAAACAAGTAGCTCGTTTGAGTAATCTGAAAACATGGTCTTTCCTCAGGTATATGCAAATCTTTCTTGCATTATTGCCGGTCCTAATGCGTGGTATCTTGACAGCCGCTGCTGTCAGCATATGTGCTTCACCGAGACTCTCTTCATCATTGATCGCTGACCACTCCGTCGTTCTGTTCCTGCACAATTGCAAACGGCTATACAATTATGGCTCGTACAATTAGGAGTGTACATGGCAAACAGCTATATAATTCGCGCGAACATGGCATGGATCTAGGACCACGCACATAGACAGGGGGGTACACGAAAATCTGGGGTTATACCGCCCTATAGACGGATCCTCCAGGTGGTACATAGGAAAACCCTAGCTTATCTGAGAAAACCCATGAAATTCAAAATTTTACCCAAGGACATCAGGGTGGTACACAAAATAAACATTGAAAAACAGAGAATTGGAGAGATTTACTCATGAAAAATAGGCACTAGTGCAGGTCCCTTCAGTAATGAAACAACCAAATTATTTTTTGAATCGTCGACACTAATTCCAGCAAAATCAGAATTTCCGTCATGAAGAGCCTGTCAAACATAACTTATGTTGTTACTATAGACTATACAGGTTTGTGCCTTACAGGGTACAACTCACTAGTCTATATTACCTTGTATCTCCCCCATTCTACTCAATCATTCATTCTGATATGGTATCATAGTAGGTTAGGTCCCCCCCCTAGCCCGCCCACGCTTCCGCCCCTAGGCCCTAGCCACCGTCGTGCCCCGCTCCTAGCCGGCCCCCTGGCCGTCGCGCCCGCCCCTAGCCGGCCCCCTGGCCGTACGCGCCCGCTCCTAGCTGGCCCCCTAGCCGTTCGCGCCCGCCCCTAGCCGGCCCCCTGGCCGTTCGCGCCCGCCCCTAGGTGGCCCCCTGGCCGTCGCGCCCGTTTCTCGCCGGCCCCCTGGCCGTTTCGCGGCCGCTCCTAGCCGCCCCCCTGGCCATTCGCGCCCGCCCCTAGCCGACCCACTCGCCGTCGCGGCCGCCCCTAGCCGTCGCGGCTGCCTCTAGCCGCCATCGCGGCCGTTTCCCGCCGCCCCACGGCCGCCCCTAGCCGTCACGCCCGCCCCTAGCAGCCGTCGCGGCTGTTCCTAGCTGCCGTCGCGCCTGCTCCTAGCCGTCGCGGCCGCCACTAGCTGCCGTCGCGGCCGTTTCCAGCCGTCTCACGGCCGCCCCTCGCCGTCGCGGTCGCCCCTAGCCGCTGTCGGTGCCGTCTCCTACCGCCTCACGGCCGCCCCTAGCCGCCGTCGCGGCCGTGTCTCCTCGCCGTCGCGGCCATCTCTACTCGCCGTCGCGCCAGCTCCTAGCCAGCCCCCGTTGTCGCCGTTTGCTGGCCCCTCGCGTCCGCCGTCCGCCGGCCGGCCCCTGCACTCGCGTCGTCGCCAGCCCGCCGCCGCCTCGCGTTCGGCCCGTTCTTCCCAACCAGCACCGCCCTGCGAACCCCCCGGTATCGTACTGCACTGTTTTGTACCGCACTGCACCGCTTTGCACCGCACTGCACCACTTTGCACCGCACTGCACTGCACTGCTCTGCACCGCACTGCACCGCACAGCACCACACTGTACTGCACTACACCGTCCTACATTGGCCCTGATGGCGGAGGTGCTTCGCTTTGACACTGAGGGCCAGCCGCTTGAGTTTGATGTGTGGTTTGCTGACCTCCGCCACCACCTCACTGGTCAGCGGCAGGATGGCCACTCGCTGTCTGTCCATCTTGACAATACGCTCCCTTGCCCTGACCCCCCTGCTGCCCTGCCCGCTGACTCCTCGTCCGCTGAGCGTGAGTCCGCTGCGGCCGCTGCCCTTGCTCGCTCCGTCTGGCTGTCACGTAATGCTGTCGCACAGCTTGCTATCAGCCATGCCCTCCCCCTGTCCGAGCGCTCTCACTTCAGGTCTATCACCACTGCCCAGGCCTTCCTATATGCTATTGTCCAGTGCTACTCCACACCACCTGCTCCCTCGGTAGGTCGCCTGATCCTCCCCATGCTCTAACCTGACCTTGCGTCATTCCCCACTGTCGCTGACCTGGCCGCCCACCTGCGCACTATAGAGGAGACCTGGCGCGCTGCCTGCACTGACACACAGCTTCGCACTCACTAGCCGCCCCTCTGCTCTGCTCTCTACTTGATGGCCACCCGCCTCCCTGACTGCCTTGCCACTGCCCACAACCGTTTCCTCGGCATCCACCCCGGAGACCTCACCCTTACTGACTTTGTTGACACCCTGTCCGCTATAGAGGCCCGCCACCACTCTATCGCTCAGACCAGCGGTACTGTGCCAGCCCTTATCTTTCAGGGTTGTGCCCTCGCTCAGTGCACCTTCTCCGACGGTTCTGCTACTGTGGCTGAGACCGCCGCTGCAGCCCAGGTCCGTCCGGGGAAGGGTCGCCGCCCCACGGCTGGGCATGGCGGCGGGGGTGGGGGTACAGGTGTAGGTGGTGCTGGAGTTGGGTCACCTGGTGGTGGCGCGGACGAGGGGACCCTAACAGGTGCAGCCGACCAGTCGTCTCCGCAGTCGAAGGTGTTGCAGCCGGACACGCGCCAGCCGCCGCCGCCGCAGCAGCCGCAGCAGCCACCGCAGCCGCAGCAGCCGCAGCAGCAGAGGCGGGCGAGCGGTCTCCCGCCCGGGTAGCCTGGTGCTGGTGGTGCTGCTGTCCGTGATGGTGGTGCGCGTGGTGGGCTGCCGGGTGGTTGTTCGGGTGATGCGCGCTGTCTGTACTAGCTCCAGACCGGTCCTCGCCGTGGCTTCGTTTGTGGTAAGATCGGTCACACCTCCGTCCGCTGTTTCCGTCGCCTGGACGACCTGTTTCGTCAGCGCTTCGGCCAGTTGCCCGAGCTCCCAGACTGGCACAGCTTGCTTCATCGTAGAGTTCAAATCTTTGATATGGACATGGATGAGGTTGCCCTGCTTGTGATGTATGCTGATGAATCTAGTGTGCTTCCTTCTTATTACCCCTTGCTGCCTAGTGTAGTTGTGCTTAGCTTAGGCTCCCTTGCTGCGTCAGTCATAGGATCCCCTGATTTGTTTAGTCTTGGTGCTTCCGTCGCTGCTTTACCTCCGACCGCCACTGCTGCGCTTTCCTTCACCTTGGACTCTGGCGCTTCCTGGTGTTTCTTCCGCGACTCCACCATACTGACGCCGCTCCCTGTCCCTGCCGCATTTTCTCTTGCTGACCCTTCGTCCGGCCCTGTAGTCGCCCGCAGTTCCACCACCCTGCCCTGTCCGGCGGTTCCATAGGGCTCTCTCACAGGCCTGCACATCCCCTCGTTCTCCAGGAACCTAGTTGGTGTCGGCTGCCTTCAGGACGTTGGGGTCACCACTATGTTCCCTAGTCACGAGCGGTACGCTGTCTGTACCGAGGCCGCCACTGGTGCCCCCCTTACCACGTTCCCACGGGACCCGTTGTCTGGCCTTTTCACACTTGACACGGTGACCCCCCGGGCTGGGACCTCCCCTCGGGTAGCTGCGTCTACTCAGGTTGCTGCTGCCTGCTCCTATCGGTCACTCACGCACCCGACCCTCCTCTGGCACCACCGCCTAGGTCACCCTGTGCTCCCGCGTCTGCGTCACATGTCACAGGACGGTCTCATCCTAGGCCTCCCTGGGTCGTTTCCCGAGTTTCCCTCCTCCCCAGCCCCACCTTGCACGCCCTGTGTCGAGGGTCGGCTTCGCCGTGCTCCTCACTCCTCCTCGCTTCCCCCTACCGCCGCACCAATACAGACTCTGCACATGGACGTCTGGGGCCCCGCCCCCGTCCATGGGCCGCATCGAGAGCGCTACTTCCTAGTTTTTGTCGACGACTACACGCGTTACACCACTGTGTTCCCCCTGGACCGGAAGGCCGACGTGCCTGACGTTCTTATCCCATGGCTTGTTGCTGCGCGTGTCCACCGCGGTCTCCCTGTCTTGTGTCTCCACTCCGACCGGGGTGGCGAGTTTGCCTCCAGTGTCCTTGGTCATTTCTATCGTGCGGAGGGCATCACCCAGACGTTCACCTTGCCGGACTCCCCGCAGCAGAATGGGGTTGTTGAGCGACGCATCGGTTTGGTCATGGAGGTGGCTCGCACATCCATGATCCGTGCCGGTGCACCCCATTTTCTGTGGTCGTTCGCCGTCCGCTACGCCACCCACCAGCTTAACCTGTGGCCGCATCCTCAGCAGCCGCAGGTTTCGCCGACCCTTCTTTGGTCTGGGTCACCTGGTGACGCGTTTGCGTTTCACGTCTGGGGCTGCCTTGCTCACGTTCGTGCCTCTGGCACGGACAAGCTCACTGCCCGCACCCTTCCCTGTGTCTTCCTCGGTTTCCCCCTTGACACGTGTAACTGGCACTTCTACCACCTGCCGTCTCACCAGTTCTTTCACTCCCGCGACGTCACCTTTGACGAGTCCATCTCCTTCTACTGCCGCTTCCCCAACCGAGGTCCTTTGGTTACCCCCCCCTTGTTCCTGGTCACCCCTTCCCCGGTAGTCCCTAGCCCTCCCCCTCCCCCTCCCCGTCCTGCCCCCTCTGGTGTATCCCACATCACCCCCCTTCCGTCGGTTGTCCCGATTGAGGAGTCTGCTGACTCTGGTGGTCCTGCGGCGAAGTCCTCACCGCCTGCCTCTCCTCAAGTGTCTCCTCCTCTGCCGCCTCCGCCGCCGCCGTCGCCACCACTGTGGCAGCCGTCGTCACTGCCGCCGCCGCCGCCGCCGCCGTCGTTGCAGCCGCCGCCGCCGCAGCCGTCGCCGCAGCAGTTCGTTGACTCTGGGGGTGCTGGAGGTGGGGTGGGTATTAGTCGTGGGACTCCTGTCGCGGCTTGTCCCGGTGGGCCTGGGGGTGGTACCGGTGCTCGAGGGGTTCTGAGCTCTGGGGGTGTTCCTTCTGGGGGTGCTGGAGTGGAGTGTTCTGGAGGTAGCCGTCCAGCAGCTTGCGGTCCCGGTGTCGGTGTCGCACTGCCACAGCAGCAGTCCCCGCCGGTGTCAGATCTTCGCCTGCTCGGCCTTCTGTCCCCTGACCCCGCGTCTGTGCCTTCTCCTCCTCCTGTCTACGGCCCTGTGTTCCCTCCTCCGGACTCGTCTCCGGCTCGTTTCCCTCCTCGTTCCCCCCTTGTGTCCCCTCCTCTGTCTCCGGACCCGATGCCTCCATCTCACGTCTGGTCACGCCGTCCCTCCCGTGCTTGCCCTATCTCCCCGGTTCCGCGCTCTCACCCTATGTTGCTTCGTTCCCACGCGTCTTGTCCTCCCCTCCTCCCGTCGCCTCCTCCGTCCTCCCTTGTCGTTGCGCCCCCCCCTCTGTCTGACTACCTTCGTGCCGCTTGTCCTCTTGTTCCCCGGGTCCTTGTCTCTCTCGTTACAGACCTGTCTATTCCAGTTTCGCGTCTTGACGCTCTTGTCGCTGCGGTTGCTGACTTCGCCTCTACCCGCCGCCTTGAATACGCCACCGCTCTGGTCTCTGACCCTGCCTGTCCTCCGTCTGTCGGGGGTGCTCCTGCCCTCGGCAGTGACGTCGTGGAGGACCGCCAGTACGAGCTTGCTTTCCTGTCGGGGGCTGCTCCCCATCTATGCTCCATGCTTTTAGTCCCTGAGGGTGACCCCGACGCTTTCGACATCCCGACCCCTCGCACTTACGCTGAGGCGGTCTCAGGACCTTGGGCCTCTCAATGGATAGCTGCCATGGAGCAGAAGATGGCATCTTGGAGATCCAGTGGCACCTACGTCGACGCTGTTCTCCCACCTAGGGTGGACGTAGTCGATGGCCGCTGGTTCTTCATGGTGAAGCGCCCTCCTGGAGAGCCGCCTGTGTTCAAGGCGTGCTACGTGGCTAGAGGTTTCAGTCAGTGTGAGGGGGTGGACTTCTTTCAGACCTTCGCTCCGACCCCGACGGTGCTGCTACACGTAGCAGCTCAGCGTGACTACGAGCTTCACTCCCTCGACTTCTCTACCGCATTTCTTCAGGGCAATCTACACGAGCAGGTCTACCTGCGCGACCCTCAGGACTTCACTGGTACCTTCCCCCCCTGGGACCCAGTGGCTCCTGCGGCGCCCCGTCTATGGCCTGCGGCAGGCTCCCCGTAAGTGGCACGACACGCTGCGTGCTACGCTTGCTGACCTGCGGTTCTTTTCGTCCTCTGCAGACCCCTCGCTCTTCGTTCGTGCTGGCCCGACTCCGTTCTACATCCTTGTATATGTAGACGACCTGGTCTTCGCCACGGCAGACAGGGACGCACTGGCCTCTGTGAAGGCAGAGCTGCTGAAGAGACACACCTGCACTGACCTTGGAGAACTGCGCCACTACCTTGGCTTGTAGATCTCCAGGGACACAGCAGCGCGCACCATCACTTTGACTTAGTCACACTTGGTGCGCCAGGTCCTTCAGAGGTTCGGCCTTCAGTTCTCCTCCGCACAGCCCACTCCTCTGTCACTAGACCACAGGCTCTCCGCTCCAGTTCCTGAGGAGTCAGTAGAGCCCAATGGTCCTTACGCAGAGCTGGTGGGTTGCCACATGTACTTGATGACTTGCACTCACCCAGATCTCGCATACCCTCTCAGCATCTTGGCTCGCTTTGTGGCTACAGGCAGACATCGACCTCAGCACTGGTCTGCCGCTAAGAGCGTTTTGCGTTATCTTGCTAGTACATCGGGCATGGGGTTAGTGCTTGGCGGACGCAGGCCAGTGGTTCTTACTGGACACATAGACGCTTCTTGGGCAGACGACGCCGAGACCCTCAGGTCCTCGCAGGGCTACTGCTTTAGCCTTGGTTCAGGTGCCGTCTCGTGGAGAGCTACCCGCTCCTCGTCGGTTGCCCAGTCCAGCTGTGAGGCCGAGATCTACACCGGTGCCATGGCGGCACAGGAGCTCCGCTGGCTGACCTTCTTGCTCACTGACTTAGGTGAGCGGCCTAGCTCTGCCCCGGTCCTGTACGCTGACAACAGTGCCATGATCCTCCTGTGTTAGGAGCCTCGACTCAAGGGCAGAGCGAAGCACATCCAGCTGCGGTACTTCCTCCTGTGTGAGCTCCACCACCGCCGCCAGGCTCGCGTAGTACACTTGGCCTCAGGTGCCAACACGGCTGATATCTTTACGAAGGCGCTTTTGCCTAAAGATCATCAGAGGCACTGTGTACAATTAGGTCTCGAACCTGTAGCCTCTCACTTGCTAGGGCCTTGACTTTGTACTGTCCTTTATATATATACCTACCAAGTGACGCGACAAAACCTACCAAGTGACGTGATAGCACAGAGTGGCTGAGGCGAAAGCAGGGAGGAAGCAGCGAGGGCAGGGGAGGGAGAGCGGAGTGAGTGCACATGAGGGAGAGGGGAGTGAGCGCGCGGGAGGGAGAGCGGAGTGAGTGCGCGGGAGGGAGAGCAGAGTGAGCGCGGGAGGGAGAGCACAGGGAGCGCGTGGGAGGGAGAGCAGAGTGAGCGCGTAGGAGGGAGAGCGGAGTGAGCGCAGGAGGGAGAGCGGCGTGAGCGCTCGGGAGGGAGAGCGGTGTGAGGCGCGCGAGGGGGAGCGGCGTGATCGCACGGGAGGGAGAGCGGCGTGGGAGGGAGAGCGGCGTGAGCGCGGGAGGGAGAACGGCGTGCTTGCGTGGGAGGGAGAGCGGCTTGATCACGGGAGGGAGAGCAGCGTGATCACGGGAGGAAGAGCAGCGTGATCACGGGAGTGAGAGCGGCTTGATCGCGGAAGGGAAAGCAGGGGCAGCGGAAGGGGAAAAAGGAAAGGGGTGAGAGCAAGGGCAGGGGTGAGAGAGAAGAGTGAGAGCAGGGGAGGGGGAGAGGATTGAGAGCGAGGGAAGGGGAGAGGGGTGAGAGTGGAGAAAGGGGAGAGGAGAGAGAGCAGGGGAGAGGGAGAGGAGTGCGAGCAGGAGAGGAGAAGAGTGAGATCAGGGGAGGGGGAGAGGAGTGAGAGCAGAGGAAGGGAGAAGAGTGAGAGCAGGGGAAGGGGAGAGGAGTGAACGTTGTGACAGGGAAGATGAGAGAGATCAGGGTAGTGGGATAGGAGTGCAAGCAGGGGAGGGAGGGAGGAGAGAGGGCATGGGAGGGAGAGAGGGAGTGACAACAGGTGAGGGGGAGAGGAATGAGAACAGGGGAGGGGGAGAGGAGTGCGAGCAGGGGAGGGAGGGACGAGCGAGGGCAGGAGAGGGAGAGAGGGAGTGAGAGCAGGGGAGGGGGGGAGGAGTGAGAGCACGGGAGGGGGAGAAGAGTGATAGCAGGGGAGGGGAAAAGGAGTGAGAACAGGGGAGGAGGAGAGGAGATCGAGCAGGTGAGGAAGAGAGGAGTGCGAGGTGGGGAGGGAGAGAGGGAGTGAGAGCAGGGGAGGGAGAGAGGAGAGAGAGCAGGGGAGGGGGAGAGGAGTGAGAGCAGGGGAAGGGGAGAAGAGTGAACGTGGGGAAAGGGGAGAGGAGTGAGAGCGGGGGAGGGGGGGAGGAGTTTCACTTATGAGTGCACCAGGAGATGCTCTAGGCCCACTGCATGCCTTCCAGGTGAAGTCAAGGGGCACGTGCCAGGTGAGAACCTCAGAGAAGGCACCCTGCCTCAGAGTTTTGCCACAGTGTAAATGGCACATGTGCATAGTCACACAGCTGCAAAAGATGTGGGCAGGGCAATACCAGGTTAGCACTCACTCTGCCTGACCTTCCCCACTCTCCCCTTCCCCCCCTCTCACTCTAATAGGAGCACCCCCTTACCTTCCCTTTCCACCCCCTCGTACCCATCTGGAGTGCAGTGGACGGGAAAGCTTGCACCCATAGCACTTGTGATGCTGCGGCGTCTCCAACCCCCCATCCCGTCTCCTGCCCCATAAACCCTCTCCCACCCCATTGAGCCACTCCATCCTCCCTGTTTCTCTCTCCCTCCCTCCGTGTGTGCGCAGCTGTCGCCGGACATCCCGTTGTCACACAGAAGAAACTCACTCAAGGTGACAACCCACCCTGGCGGGAGACTCGACGAAGGAAGTTAGAGGAAGGCCCTTGGTGGTTGGAGACAAAGTGGGAAAGGCAATGGGGAGGGGGACACGACATGCAGACCAATTGATGGTCGGGCGGAGAAACAAGGCAGCCAAGAGGCACACAGTGTTTGGTTAGTAGAATTGCCGTGCCACAAACACGTAGGCGCGGACTGATGATCAGAGTTGTGTTGTGTTTGCGACCAACATTACCTAGAATAGGTTTGTCGATTATGAGCTTTCTGTTTACACTGTTTTGAGTGTCCAAGTTAAATACACACATTGGTTTTACAGTTCCTCAAGCGATCCACCTCCCTATTGTTTCTCTGCTGCCTCGTCACCTGGTAGTTTTACATCACCAGCACCCCATCAATCTCTTCATGACTCATAATCGCCCAATTCGGCCATGACCTCTGCTGCATTGAGTTGAACACTATCGCAGGCACGCAATCGTGGCTGGGAGAGGGGGAGAAGTGAGAGCTGGGAAGAGGGTGAGTAGCAAGTGAGGGATGGGCAGAGAGTGAGGGATGGTCAGGGAGCATGAGATCAGGGAGGGAGTAAGAACAAGGGGGAAGGGAGAGAGAGGGGGCAAGAACACATGGAGGAAAAATGCAGGGGGGGAAAATGTAGGGGGGAAGAATGCAGAGGGGAAGAATGCAGGGGGGAAGAATGCAGAGGGGAAGAATGCAGGGGGGAAGAATGCAGAGGGGAAGAATGCAGGGGGGAAGAATGCAGGGGGGAAGAATGCAGGGGGGAAGAATGCAGAGGGGAAGAATGCAGAGGGGAAGAATGCAGGGGGGAAGAATGCAGAGGGGAAGAATGCAGGGGGGAAGAATGCAGAGGGGAAGAATGCAGGGGGGAAGAATGCAGAGGGGAAGAATACAGGGGGGAAGAATGCAGGGGGGAAGAATGCAGGGGGGAAGAATGCAGGGGGGAAGAATGCAGAGGGGAAGAATGCAGGGGGGAAGAATGCAGGGGGGAAGAATGCTGAGGGGAAGAATGCAGGGGGGAAGAATGCAGAGGGGAAGAATGCAGGGGGAAAGAATGCAGAGGGGAAGAATGCAGGGGGGAAGAATGCAGGGGGGAAGAATGCAGGGGGGAAGAATGCAGAGGGGAAGAATGCAGGGGGAAGAATGCAGGGGGGAAGAATGCAGGGGGGAAGAATGCAGAGGGGAAGAATGCAGGGGGGAAGAATGCAGAGGGGAAGAATGCAGGGGGGAAGAATGCAGAGGGGAAGAATGCAGGGGGGAAGAATGCAGGGGGGAAGAATGCAGAGGGGAAGAATGCAGGGGGGAAGAATGCAGAGGGGAAGAATGCAGGGGGGAAGAATGCAGAGGGAATAATGCAGGGGGGGAGAATGCAGAGGGGAAAAATGCAGAGGGGAAGAATGCAGAGGGGAAGAATGCAGAGGGGAAGAATGCAGGGGGGAAGAATGCAGAGGGGAAGAATGCAGGGGGGAAGAATGCAGAGGGGAAGAATGCAGGGGGAAGAATGCAGAGGGAAGAATGCAGAGGGGAAGAATGCAGAGGGGAAGAATGCAGAGGGGAAGAATGCAGGGGGGAAGAATGCAGAGGGGAAGAATGCAGGGGGGAAGAATGCAGAGGGGAAGAATGCAGGGGGGAAGAATGCAGAGGGGAAGAATGCAGGGATGGGGATGAAAGCAGGGAGGCAGAAAGCAGGGAGGAAGAAAGCAGGGAGGCAGAAAGCAGGGAGGCAGAAAGCAGGGAGGCAGAAAGCAGGGAGGCAGAAAGCAGGGAGGCAGAAAGCAGGGAGGCAGAAAGCAGGGAGGCAGAAAGCAGGGAGGCAGAAAGCAGGGAGGCTGCCGTCACGAAAATGTGCGACGCTGAAAGTTGCAGGGGGGAAGCTTTTCTGTGGAAATAAAGCAACTTTATCCTGGTCCATGAAAGTTGTTTATATGTTGTCAATCAAAGTTTCCTTACAGCTCCCAGGGCATGGCTGCGGCAAAGTTGCGCCACGCAATCTGGAAAGCTACGAGATGTGTGCGGGGAAGCAACAATCAGGTGGATACACAAAGTACTTCACACAAACCTTAATGCTGTTTCCAAGCAGCTCCCATGGTACATGCGGGAGGTACTGAATGTCTACTAAACATATTCTGCCACGTTGCAGAAAAGCTGCCACATGAGTTACGCCAAAGCTACGGAACAGGCGCTAAAAAGAGACCAAGAAGCTGAAGTTAATAATGCTACTAGCAACATGGGTGTTACAATCACGTTACCAAAAAGCCAACAACACGCGACCCCACACTATCCGCCCCATGCCGCCCGGGGCTGTCTCATGCCATCCTGCCCGTGCCTAGCAGCCCTCATAGTGCGCAATGGACGCCACTGCAGCAGAAATCGTGGCAGTCCACGATTTCTGGAAGCACCCAGGTCCATCACGAGGGTCCTCAGGGTGCGGTCAGCCGTGCTCCGCTTAGCGAGCCTCCGGCGCCGCTGGCTTCAGCTCCTCGAGTCCGGAAGCACTCAGGTAGAGGCCATGGCTGCCCCACTTCCAGCAGCCCTTGGCATGGTCGAAGGTGGGGTTGTGGGTGCCAATCGCATCCACGATTGCCTCCTTGGCCAGCTGATGCAGCTGGGTCATTGCAGCCACGTTGTCGCAGGCAGAGTTGGAGAGCGAGGGCTTCCCCCCGTTCCAGTTCTTGATCGACTCACCAATCTGTATGATTGGGAGGGGGGAAGAAGGGGGAGAGGGCGTTGGGGGGTCGGGCTTGGCGTAGGACCCGTTTTCAGGGGGCAGGAAGGAGGAGGAGAGTTTGTCATACCCTATGTAACTAAGTAGCGACGGGAATGTTGGGGGTTTTTAATTTCAAGGCACTGTATGTTACAGGATCGCTGAAATAGGGAATGGTGGGGTATGCCACAGGAGGTTTGTGCATTGATGCGTTAGCAGATGGGGCGAGTTTGGCGAGCCTGGCATGGCGCACACCTGCTCGATGGATTGCGTTTCGTGCCAGATCGGACGGCTGAGAGCACGATCCTGTTAGAGGTGCGTCGACCAATAGATCATGGTGTTGGCGAGGTCAGCGAGGAGTAACCTGGCTTTCTGGGTGCTGCGAGGGTCGCAGCAAATCCATTTCGCAAACCCCACAAAGTTGGAAACCACCCTGTTAGATTTTTTATCCGTCGAGATCACCCTTTAACACTAAGTTACCCCGTCATGAGAGTGGGCGCTTTCTTTTTGTATACTGTCCATCTCATTTCGTCAACTGCCCCGTGTCATAAATTCAATCTTTCCGCAGTTCCCCTTTAAAGTGTCATGCGTAGGTGAGCTGTTGGTGTTTCGCAACGGCACAGTGGCGTAACAATCACTGGGCATGCACTTTTTCTTACAGGTGAACTTTCCCCTCGCATGTGGGGTGTTTTTGGGATGATCGACGTCGTCAATCCGACACTGTTACGCATGAAAACCAACTGGTGTTGAGGGGAGGGCCACAAATTTTTCAGCGCGGCGCTGGAATATATCCCAGCAGCCTCCTCCACGCACTCCCGCCTCCGTCCTCCTCACTCCATTCCTCCAGTCCCGTCACCTCCTCCCTGTCCTCAACCCCTCCTTCCCCCTCCTTGTCCTCTCCCTTTCCTACCTCCATCGCAAAAAAACCTCATTTCCGTTTCCGGTCTCGGTTTGGATATTTGGTTCTCTCGGGGTTGGATTTCAGGCCTTTTTTTCCGCAGCCAAACCGCGGCTCGGTTCTGTCAGTTTTCCGTCAGAATTGCATGAGCGGAAATTTCGGGTCGACGTTCGCCCGAAATGTCTTGGAGGCGACGTGACGAAATTGGAGCTTTGAATGGGTTACATCGCCACATGGTTCGTCAGTTCGCGAGCGGAAATTTTCCGTGCAAATTCAGGCAGTTTTTTCGCGCGTGGCCCATGTGTGCGCGCTTTGGGCTGCCTATACCCCATTTGAAATCACTCCTGCTATTTTATTGCAACAACATATGATATAGCATTACATTTATTCAGGATTCCTATATATATCTACATGTGATACCTATTCAAGAGAAAAACGCACGTGTCATGGAACGAGAGGATCACATGCACGTGGCGCAAAATGTCTTTGATTGGAACTACATGGTAACCCTCGTCGTCCTCCCTCCAGCGAAGGCGCTTGCAGCGCGTCGCATCGTCCAACCCTCCAGCGAGCCACAAGCGGACAAATGCCATATCCTCCCTTTCTCCCCTGCACTTGAGATGGAAGAGAAGGAACAACCTGCCATACACCTCCTCTCCATCAAGCAGCAGCGCCACGTCCGAATACCAACGCTTCTTGTGGCACTCCGGGGTTGCCCTGACGAAATGCGCCACTCGAGCACCACGCTCGTTGAAGGATGCTGGCACTGCCAATGACGTGTGAGCCTGCATGGATGTGGGTTAGGGCAGCTGTAAATTTCCTATTTTTCTTGAGGTTTACAGCGAGATAACGACGTAAAAGAAAGGAACTTACCCGCACTTTGGTGGCGCTCACTCCATAGCGCACTAAGGCACCCCCAAATGCCTGGTGCGCTTGAGGGTGTTGCTGAGCCCACTTCTCAAAGAACCAGTTCTTCTTGACTGGCTCAGTGGGAGGTGTAACCAGGATGGTGTATGCCTCCTTGGTGAGGACTCGCTTCCCGGTGTCCATGGCCTACGCGAGCGCACAATGGTTGTTAAGTTCATGTGTTAGTGTATTGCAAGCATCTTTTTATGGTTTGTACCTTTTGCATGCATGTGTCACGAATGCCCTCTTCGTTGTCGAGCGTCAGGTACGCAGCCCGCCTCTCATGATGCTTCATGATCTGCGCATCGACATTCCGCTTGTTTGAGCGGCGGTAGATGCGCTTAAGGAGCGGGCCGTGGAGGTGCTCGAACATGTTGGTCGAGTACTCGGATACGTGACCCGCTCGGCGAATCGCGTCGGGGTAGTGCGACATCAAGTGTGTCTTGATGATGCACCACGACGATCTCTGCGAGGGGAATGCTTTCTGCAGCTTGGTGACCAACCTGGTGTTAGGGATTTCACAAGTGTTTATGACATAAAGATTGGTCCTACCTAGCAGGTGTTGAAGCATAGAGGGTGTTCAATATCCACCAGAGTTTCAATCACGTCAAACGCATGGCAATTAGGCTCCTTAGCAGTTCACATCCAGAAATACCTGAGGGTCAACCCCTCGAGCTGCAGCAGAGAGCCCTCTGTGTGCCCTGGCACACGGCAGCAAAGGAGGTACCACTCCAGGTACAGCCGGAGTGCCTCCATCTCATCCGGCGTCAGCTTGTCCGCCACGATGAAGACGAGCACCTGGAGTTGGGAGTTTCGAGGGAGATGGGGCATGGCAGTGGGAAGCACAGAGGGAGATGGGGCATGGCAGTGGGAAAAACACAGGGAGATGGGGCATGGCTGTGGGAAAAACAGAGGGAGATGGGGCATGGCTGTAGGAAAAACATAGGGAGATGGGGCATGGCTGTGGGAAAAACAGAGGGAGATGGGGCATGGCTGTGGGAAAAACAGAGGGAGATGGGCCATGGCTGTGGGAAAAACAGAGGGAGATGGGGCATGGCTGTAGGAAAAACAGAGGGAGATGGGGCATGGCTGTAGGAAAAACAGAGGGAGATGGGGCATGGCTGTGGGAAAAACAGAGGGAGATGGGGCATGGCTGTAGGAAAAACATAGGGAGATGGGGCATGGCTGTGGGAAAAACATATGGAGATGGGGCATGGCTGTAGGAAAAACAGAGGGAGATGGGGCATGGCTGTGGGAAAAACAGAGGGAGATGGGGCATGGCTGTAGGAAAAACAGAGGGAGATGGGTCATGGCTGTGGGAAAAACAGAGGGAGATGGGGCATGGCTGTAGGAAAAACAGAGGGAGATGGGGCATGGCTGTGGGAAAAACAGAGGGAGATGGGGCATGGCTGTAGGAAAAACAGAGGGAGATGGGGCATGGCAGTGGGAAACACAGAGGGAGATGGGGCATGGCTGTGGGAAACACAGAGGGAGATGGGGCATGGCTGTGGGAAAAACAGAGGGAGATGGGGCATGGCTGTAGGAAAAACATAGGGAGATGGGGCATGGCTGTGGGAAAAACAGAGGGAGATGGGGCATGGCTGTAGGAAAAACAGAGGGAGATGGGGCATGGCTGTGGGAAAAACAGAGGGAGATGGGGCATGGCTGTAGGAAAAACAGAGGGAGATGGGGCATGGCTGTGGGAAAAACAGAGGGAGATGGGGCATGGCTGTAGGAAAAACAGAGGGAGATGGGGCATGGCTGTGGGAAAAACAGAGGGAGATGGGGCATGGCTGTAGGAAAAACAGAGGGAGATGGGGCATGGCTGTGGGAAACACAGAGGGAGATGGGGCATGGCTGTGGGAAAAACAGAGGGAGATGGGGCATGGCAGTGGGAAACACAGAGGGAGATGGGGCATGGCTGTGGGAAACACAGAGGGAGATGGGGCATGGCTGTGGGAAAAACAGAGGGAGATGGGGCATGGCTGTGGGAGAAACAGAGGGAGATGGGGCATGGCTGTAGGAAAAACAGAGGGAGATGGGGCATGGCTGTGGGAAAAACAGAGGGAGATGGGGCATGGCTGTAGGAAAAACAGAGGGAGATGGGGCATGGCTGTGGGAAAAACATAGGGAGATGGGGCATGGCTGTGGGAAAAACAGAGGGAGATGGGGCATGGCAGTGGGAAACACAGAGGGAGATGGGGCATGGCAGTGGGAAACACAGAGGGAGATGGGGCATGGCTGTGGGAAATACAGAGGGAGATGGGGCATGGCTGTAGGAAAAATAGAGGGAGATGGGGCATGGCTGTGAGGAGCAAGTGCTGGAGTGAGGAGCGTACTAAGGGTTGAAGGGAGGAAGCATATGGTAAGGGCAAATGTATGGGAAAAGGGGCGCAGCAGAGGCATGGGAAGACAACAGCAGGAGGCATGGGAATAGGGGAGCCTGAAAAATCCTGGGAAGAGGAGCAGGGAAAACAAGGGAAGACGGGAGCAGGAAGGGCAGAAGGATGCAGCAAACGTGGGGGATGGAAAGTGTGGCATGTGTAGACGCCAGGAGTCAGCTAGGGCAGCAGGAGGCAGCTAGGGCAGCAGGAGGCAGCTAGGGCGGCAGGATGCAGGTAGGGCAGCATGAGGTATGAGGGGCAGCACGAGTCGACAAGCAAGAGGAGGCAGGGGGGAAGGAGCTAGGGCAGCAGAAGTAGCTGGTGGCAGCAGAAGTAGCCGGTGGCAGCAGAAGCGCTGGGGCAGCAGTCGCACCTGGGGCAGCAGACGCAGCTGGGGCAGCAGAAGCTGCAGCGCATCAAAAGCGGCTGGGGCAGCAGAGCAGCTAGCTTAGGAGAAGTAGATAGGGGCAGGAAAAATCAGGATCAGCCAATAGTAGTGGTGGTAGCAGATGGTTGGGTGAAGGTGGCTGTATAGGGGTTTTAAGGGGCATTATGTAGGAATGTAAGCAGGTTTTTATAGTGCATCTAATAACAATTAAATATTCACATCGCATGAATTCGTAACATTGTAGCCAGCAGCGAACCACATGGTAACGACATAAAGAAGCTTTTACTGTAGCAGGCTGCCACGTCAGCTGCCAACTGAAAGTGGTCTCAACTAGGTGGCTACGACAAAAAGTGTTCATATTGTTTGAGTTATCTCAATTAAATAATGAACTAATCACACTCGAAACACTCACGACCAACACTCTCTGTCGTCACATTTTTTAGCCCGAAAAAGTTTTGCACCCAGGCGGAATACGCGTCGCGAATTTCAGCCCGAAGCTCGACATAGCCACGTGCGGGATGCAGTTGCCTTACTACAGTATTCCGAATACAGCCCGAAACTCGAAATGCTTTTCTGCCAAGCTTCGGCCACTTCAGCCGACCTCAGCCCAAATTTGGGCGAGGTTAGGTGGGGATGTTTTGTGATGTCCTCTTACTTCCTCTCCACCGCATCCCCCTCTCTCTAGCGCCGGATCCCCCTCTCTCTCGTCCCGCATTCCCCTCTCACTCGCTGCGCATCCCCCTCTCTCTCGCCGCGCATCCCCCTCCCTCTCGCTGCGCATCCCCCTCTCTCGCGCTCTGCATCCCCCTCTCTCTCGCCGCATCCCCCTCTCTCGCACTCTGCATCCCCCTCTCTCTCGCCGCACGTCCACCTCTCTCTCGCTCTGCGCCGTTGGTCGTGAATGCGTCACGGATATGCCCTGCGCAGTTATAACTCCCTAACTCGAGGGGCTGCCTCTCGTCTATTTCAGAGCCTTAGTTCGCCGACTTTGTGAAGAATCCTACGTATTCCTTACGCTTAGAGTAACGCATGGGCTTACCTGGAATGGCGCACCATTTTGCGATCCACCGATACTAGTGCGCGCGATTTTTTCTGTACAAAAAAACTTGGAAATCCGATATGCGTGTCACCTGCGGCATCGCAAAAAGGGCGAGGCCGTTTGGGCATGCTCGATTGCAGGTTCCGAGGGGTTACTCTCGGCTTTTTACCGAAGAGTAACTCCTGGGTAACTTAGCGTGAGCGCGATTCGAGGATCTATCCTCGGCGGGCGGTGCTGTCAGCTTCCTCGCCCGCTATTGGTTCAGTTTCGAACTTACGGGAGGGTATGGTTTTGCGAATGCATTGAGATGAGCTCGCATTTCTGGTTTCTACCGCAGCTGTTACTATCGCGCGGAATTCGAGGGCTGTTCAGTTTTGAAGTCCTGATTCGTAATTGTTACGAGCCCAGAAATGGTGAACACAATTTTGTACAGTAATAAGAGTCAATGTACACGTCTGTATTGTTTCGCAGTATGTATAGCTTGAAATGTGATGTGTTTCTGGATTGGCATTGTTGGGCTGAGAAAAGGCCTTAGGATCTTTCCTGAGACTAAGTCCCAGTTGTAAAAGGAGACTTGAGTAGTGCAGTGGAAGTTGAGTTTACGTATCCTGTCGTGGGAACACAACTGGAGCAGTAGAGTTTTCTGCACGCCTCTCTCGGGGCGTATACAGTTCTTGTACGGAACTTGTCACCGAAGGAGCAGCTCGGCGTTCGATTATTTCACTCAAGTTTCACCCCACCCGAAACTGCATGGAACCATCTAAAAGGGGTATACACGGCAAAAGATACGATAACAGTGAGTAAAATACTTTCGCAGCTGACAAGTGTGCAGATGATGACAAACGAGAACGTCATGGACTACGTTAATCGTGTCCGTACACTCCGTGATCAACTGGAGAAAAGTGGGGGATACTTCCCTCGTGAGATGTACCTCACTGTCCTTCTGGCTGGTCTTGGACCCGAATGGCGACAGACGCGCGCCTTCCTGCGCATGAATCCCAACCTCTCCGAAGCTGAGATTTCTTCTTATCTTCAAGCCGAGCAGCAAGATCTTGATCTGCAATCACAACGCAACCAGAAAAGGGGGGTTCATTTAAGTTTTTACTCCAATCCAGAAACACAGCATCGACATCCACCAAAGTATCCGTTCTGCCATTTCTATAAGAAACCAGGACATACTTACCAAAACTGTCGCAGCCGTCATCAAAATCGTCGCAGCACTTCGCAGCCGTATTACCGATCGCAGCAGTCACCGAAGACACAACAGCCACAGCAGCAGTTAACGTCTCAGCAGCAGCAGATGCCGAAACCGCCGCAGAATCCATCGACGTCGCAGCATCGTCCGCCGGTCTTCGCATCTGGCACATCAGGAAAAGGAGTTTTCGGATGTGTCACTATAGTTGATGTTTCAGAAACAGATTTCGAAACATGACTTGAAGAAACAACAAGTGCTGAAGGCATTCCTTTACCGTTAGCTTACGCTAACCTTGCTCGCATCATTTCAGGATCAAATACCTGGTATCTCGACAGCTGCTGCGGATGGCATATGTGTTTTGCAGAAACCAGCTTCATCACAAATCAGCGTCCGCTTCGTCGTCCCATACCTGTCAAAGTCGCCAACTGACAAACGATAATGGCACGATCAGTTGGCAGTGTCATCCTCGAATCTATCGACACGAGATACTCACTTCATGTTATGAATGTTCTTATCGTCGCCGGTCTTGGCTTCAATCTTCTTTCCACCGCTCAACTCTTGGCGCACAAAATCCGCACACAAGGAAATTGTGAGACGATGGATCAAGAGCTCTGGCACAGTACAACTAATACCTACCTTGGTCGTGCCGCCACTCAACATGGCGTGTCGGTGCTTCAGTTCGCAGCACAGGGAACTTCTGGCGATTCTGAACGCGTCCTTGCCCTTGGTCCCTGGGATCATCCAGAAGACACAGATTATCAAAACGTGGATATTGATTTTCGAGCAACTACAGTACCAACAGCAGCAGCCGTACTTACCGCGTTAGAAACCTGGGAATTTAATACCGCGGATGAAAGCGCCACCGCATGGCGAACGTTTTATAATACCCGTGCCGCCTTCCAAGGAACTCCAGCACCACTTTGGGGAGAAATAAGTGGTCTTGCCACCGATGAACTTGACGTTGTTGAAGAAGCCGAACAGGAAGAAGTAGCTGAGCAGCCGAGTTCAACAGAAGTTGTTTTTGACATACCTGCCAAGCCATCAACTGAAGCAGCATCAGGAATTATACTTGCAACTGCAGCAGCACCACCACATGTCACGTTTCCTCTACACCGTTTCGTCGAAGGGGAACTTGACAAGTCGCCAGCACTTTCTCCTTTTCATCTTACTTTTTTTTTATACTAACGCCGATTTTTACCTGCGATCATCAGGAGACAAAGCCACAGAAGACATATGGCATCAGCGGTTAGGACATCCATCACAAGGGATTCTTAATCATTCAATCCGAGCAGCAGTTCTTGATAAAAATATTTTACTCTTACCTGATGGCACGGAGATGAAGCCGCTGTCTCGTCCGACGGTTTGCATCACTTGTCCAGTTGCTAACCTTACGCACGATCCGTTTCCAAGTCATTTTCCCGGCTCAACCCGTTATACACTGATGCAGAAAGTCTACAGCAACATACTCAACTTGTATGAAACAAGACCTAAAGACGAAAAGTATGTGATAACCTTCATGGAAGCGTCTACACGTTATGTCTGGACAGCTAACTTACCTGCGCGCCATCTCGCTCACTCCGTCTTTGTCGCATGGCTCGCTGTCGCTGAACGAGAGTCCGGAGTGAAACTGCAAGAATTTCAGAGCGATGGTGCAGGGGAGTACACCAGGAACACTTTCACAGACTACCTTCAGACACTCGGGTTCAAACGGAAGCAGTCTCTGCCACATGCACACCAACATATGGGGGTAGCAGAAAGGTTGAACAGGACTCTGCAGGAGAAGATGCGTGCTCTGCTGATGCAGGCAGCTCTTCCACTGCATTTTTGGCCGTATGCGATGGACCACGCTGTGCTGTTACACCATCTTCTTTCTTCAACGTCCCTGCCCGAGTTTTCTTCTCCACACCTGCAGTGGACACGAACAGTGGGAAGCACAAAACTTTTACGAGTCTTCGGGTGTATTGTACAGTTTCGTCCTCCAACCGCAGCACTCGGAAAATTTTCCGAACGAGCAAAATGGGGGGTACACCTCGGCATCGAAAAACAGTATCACGCGTGGAAGATTTTGGATCTTCGCTCCCATCAAATCGTTCCATCACGTTATTGTCTTTTCTATGAAAGACTCACCTTGCCCGTTTTTCTTGCCCACCAGGCAGCAGCTGCCAACCCCGCCAGGCTGTTCGAAGGCTCGCGTGCGTTTGCCACTGACGAGGCCGAAGCTGATGTACTGGACGAAGCAGTTTCTGAAGTTTCCGAAGCTGCCGCACCAGACGTTCCCGAACCTGTCACCTCGACCGGCATACCTCAGTTCATTCCTCTTGCAGATGCTGACCCGGATGATGTTCGCGAAATTCATTTCAGTTATGAACGCGATCGCCAGCAGCAGCTGATGCCCGTCGTCTGTGACGAAGCCGTTCGTGTTATACCTAACGAAATTGGGGGGGAAGAAGGAGCAGAAGAAAAATTCGCAGGTGCAAACGAAGAACGTCCGCGTTTTACAGAAACACGATTGCAGACACTGGGATTTGAAGTAGCAGTACAGCGCAACGACAGTAAGATACCTGAACCGAAAACCGTCCGACAAGCTCTCACGAGTCCTCATCCAGAAAAATGGCGTGAAGCCATGGACAAGGAGCTAGCAGCACTCAAGAATCGTGGAACATGGGATTTAATCCCGACTTCAGAAGTCAAAGGGAAGAAGGTGCTTACCGGAAAATGGGTCTTCCGCGTCAAGACTAATGCAGATGGGTCGTTTGAAAAGTTCAAATCACGATGGGTCGTCCGCGGATTCGAGCAGACGTACGACATCGAATATGAAGTAACATTTGCTCCTGTCGGCCGACATAAAAGCGTTCGGATTCTGCTTTGTGTCGCCGCCTGCCGTAATCTCCGACTTCGACAGATCGACGTCTCAGATGCGTTTCTCTACGCGCTTGTCGACGCACTCATCCTGATAGAGTACCCTCATTCTTATACTACTAACCCACCAAGCGTTTGCCGTCTATGGAAGTCCCTGTACGGCATTAAACAGGCACCACGACTCTGGCAGCAGTATCTTCATTCGCAACTAATCACTGCCGGTTTTCGTCAACTACCGCATGGTCAAGGAATGCATCGGCTGACCGACGGCAGCAACTACATTTTACTTGTTGCCTACGTCGACGACATCCTATACGTTAGTACTACGGATTCTCTTGCCGAGACCTTCATACTGAAATTACAGAAAAATCAACAGCTTACCGTCTCCGAAACAGTTTCACAGTTTCTTGGACTGAACATTACCTGCTCACCGACAACTATTCATCTCACCGCTTCGAAGTACGCAGCAACTCTCGCTGCCCGTTTCAACCTCATGCCTACTACAGTCTCTACACCGTACCGCTCACTACCGACTGACCACAAACCGAATACCGCACTGTTAACTTCAACCGGTTTACAGATCTATCAACAGCAGCTAGGCTGTCTACTTTTCGCAGCTGTCACTTGTCGTCCTGATCTAGCCTACGCGGCCAGCCAGCTCGCTCAGTTCCTACGCCGTCCTGAGGAGGAGCATCAGCTTGATCTACTTTGTGCGCTTCAATATTTTAACTCGACGCCTGACGTCGGATTAGTCTACAACGTCATCGGCTGTAAAACACTCTATCTACATGGTTTTGTCGACGCCGATCACGCTGCTGATTCTACTAATCGACGGTCGCGCACTGGGTTCATCTATCGACTGGAACCTATTGGACCTATCTCTTGGAACTCTACGAAGCTGGAGCTAGTTGCACTCTCCTCTATTGAAGCTGAGTTTATTGCTGTCTGCACAGCAACACGCGAAGGACTTTACTTACAGGAACTACTGGAAGAAGCGAAGTTGACGACAACTACCCAGTTTACCCTACAGTGCGACAATCAAAGTTCAATTCGCATCGCACATCAACCTGGTTTCGTCAACAGGACGAAACATATTTCGCTTCGTTATTTTTTCGTCAACGATGAAGTCGAGAAGGGGAGGATGCGATTGGTCTACTGTTCGACCAACGAAATGGCTGCCGATTTGCTTACGAAGAAGCTGACACGACAGAAGTTTCAATACTGTAACAAGCTCTGTGGAATCTTCAAGAAGTGACACTATCGACGTTCCAGAAATGAAGGTGAGTGTTGTGATAAAATTGATACTTAGCATTTCTATAACTTGATTAAGTTTAGTTAGTGTCGAATCTTACTGTAGAAGATAAGTCCATAGAATGACGTCAACAAATAGCGCTCGTCGTAGAACAGTTGTCAGAGCTTGAAATGTGATGTGTTTCTGAATTGGCATTGTTGGGCTGAGAAAAGCCCTTAGGATCTTTCCAGAGAGTAAGTCCCAGTTGTCAAAGGAGACTTGAGTAGTGCAGCGGAAGTTGAGTAGTTGAACCGTTGTACTAGTATATGAGAACAAGTGATTGATTAAAAGAAACAAGCATACAGCAATATGTAGAAAGTAGGGAGGTACAGCAGTTGTAGAATACAGTTAAAAGAGCGGTTTATCGAATCGCACTGCGACTCGGTTGACGGTTCTGTTACCATCCTTGTAGTTGTAACGGTCAGTCGCAGCCTCCGGTTGCGACCCTTTGAGTCCTTTCGTGTTCTTGTTCTATCCCCTCGTGTAACCGCCGTTGAATCGCGTACCCGTTACGATCTTCCTCGAGTGTGGTGTTACACTTCAGAAACGCTTCAATCCTTGAGGTATTTCCAACAAGCATATTTTTCCTCTGTTCAAGCAAACCTATTAAACAATTTCAGAGTCGGGCGACTGAAGCACGAAACGATATGCTCCGCACATATAATATCCATGACATGGATCACCTGGTAGGCATCGTTGCGTCTTCCGGTGCCCAGCTTTAGCAGCTTTGTCTCCTCGTCTTCCCCCCTCTCTTCAAGCATTCTCACAAAAGCAAGCGGGTGCATCTCTTCCTCACCGGTTTCCGTGATGACTTTAACGTGAAACAGCATTAGCAGTTGTGCGTACGACACTGGATCAACGCCGCTACTGATGCGCTGTCTGTTCCTGCTCTTCAGAGAAACACAAGAAAACCAGGCTGAGCCATGGAACTGGGTAACCGCCCTAGCGTAATGCTCCTCGCGGCCTTCGTGTGCCGGAAGTGCCACGGCTGTATGGACCTGCACAGTTGGGAAGACGAGACGATTTGCAAGCTTAAACGATAAGTTGCGCTGCCCACGGTCACTAGCTGATTGACATGTGCCAACCAAAACACTTTGTCGAAATTTGGTATGGAGCGTTAGACGTACGTGAATTTCATCCGCGGCGTATCCAGCCCGATTGAGTGCTGCTGGAAAGAGGTCCATGATGGTGCCATGGATGTGTGCATAGCTGAGCCAGGCGGCGTCGCCCACCCTGCTGTCCTGGATGTGTGGCATGGAGATAGTGGTTGATGTGGCGGTCATGACTGGATGGTTCTGTGCTGCTGCCTGCACGGTGTGTGATAGTAAGGGGAGTGAGAGGGGTGGGGAGGGTGGGAGGAATCCATTGGGGTGCGGGGTGAGCTATGGAAAGAGCGGATGGAAGGCAAAGAGTGGGTTAATTGGGGAGGGGAGGGCAGAAAGGGGATGCTGAGATGAGCGGAGGGGTGTGGGGGGGCTGGGTTGGGCTATGGCTGGGAAACGGTGCTTGGGTGATGAGAAGGGCCAGGATTGCGTTTTTGGGAGAGGGTTTGGCAAAAATGGGGTGCTTGGGCAAGGGGTGCGCAGAGATAGGGTGCAACAGAGAGGGGTGGGCAACATAGGGTGCTGGAGCGAAGGGTGGGCGGAGAAAGGGTGCATGGGAGAGAGGTGGGTGGGTGAGTGGTGGGCAGAGATATGTGCTTGGGAGAGTGGTGGGCTGAGAAACGGTTCTTGGGTGTGGGGTGAGTGTGCGAGCGGTGGGTGATAGGGAGCTTGGGAGAGTGGTGGGCACAGATCAAGTGCTTGGGAGAGTGGTGGGCATAGATCTGGTTTTCTGGAGAGGGGTGGGTGTGTGAATTGTGGACAGAGGGGGTTGAGAGGGTGTGGGGTTGCATGTTGAGTGTAGGCCACTCACCTTCAGAATTGCGGTCTGCCGGCAAGGCTTGCCCACAAAGGCGCTGGGAAGGTGCAGCAGTGCCGTGCGAAGTGCAGTCGTCCGCATGATGGCGTCTTCAAAGTCCCTGTAATTGGAGGCCCGATATGGCTGCTTGCAGTTTGCAGAGTGTGCGTACTCGAAGGTAGCAGTGGAGAACTCAGATGGGGCGCCGGACCAGCGGATTGAGTCGGGAAAATGAACTAACTGGTGCACTTTGGGCAGCTTCCACACGTGGCCAGCACGTGGAAGGTTTGTCTTCAGGAGGCGCACCAGCCTGTCACGTACAAGCACCGAAAGGTGAGGCGGGGGGGGGGGGGGGAGGGGAGGGGAGGAAATTAGTTGTTAACCAATCCACAATCTACGACCTGGGCCTGGGTGTCTTTGTGATCTACAACACCTACTCCTTCAAGTCCACGAGGTACTTGCGAAGCTTGGCTTCTGTGTACCACGCCGCCCTGAAGAAGTCGTGGAACCATACCACGAACGTCCGCAGCACTGTCATCTTCACCGGTGCCAGGTTGAGACCTTCCATAATAAGAAGGACCACCTGTATCATGAAATAGAATGGCAGAAGAAGGCATGAGGGTGGGAATGGAGCAGTTTTCCAAACAATTAAAAAGAAAATGTGCACGTGAAATGCACCAACTGAGTTGCGTATAAACTTTACAAAAGAGCCATGTTACGATAGAAGCTTGGGGTAGCATACCTGGATCATCCCCGCATGCTCTGCTGCAGAGAAATTGGCGCCAAGGTTAAAATAGCGACCATCGGGCGGAAGTTTCAGGCCAAAGAATCGCTCGTCGGTTAGCAGAACCCCGTGCCTCCTGGAAGAGATAAGAGTGCGTGCTTTTAAGAGGCATCCCATGAAATGGGCATCGTATTAAGTACCACCATTGCACACACCTGTTCATCTCGGCGATGTCCTCTCCCGTCACGACTTCTGCAAGAATGTACAGCCATACTCCAATGAGTATGGCGTGCAAAACATCTGGCAGGATGGCCCGGTATGGATTCCCCCATCCCTCATGCACTTCGTGCTCGCGGTTGAACTTCCACAAAATGCACTGAATGAACGTGGAAAGGGGTTTAGGGAACATAGCAGTCCATTCCAGCAATGCTACATGAATAGAAAGTTAGGTGTAATAAATTATCGTTGCAAAACTACCCCAGACGACTGTCCAAATCTTACGCAAATGGGTTAGGGATAAGGAGCTTGGCAGAGGAGTAGGCAGCGGTAGGATGCGTGGGGGAGGTGTTGGCAGAGAAAGGGTGCTTGGGAGGGGGGTGGGCTGAGATACGCTGCAGACGAGTTGGGTGGGCAGAGATAGGGTGCTTGGGAGAGTGGTGGGACGAGAGCGATTCTTGAAACTGGGGTCAGCAGAGATATGGTGCCTGGGAGAGAGTTGGGAAGAGTGCAGATCTTGAGAGTGGGGTGGGCATAGATATGGTTATTGGGAGAGTGGATGGGTATAGTTACGGTGCTGACGAGTGGGGTGAGCACACATAGTGTGTTTGGGAGGGTTGTGGGTTGATAACTCATCTTCAGAGTGGGGTGGGCAGAGTTGGTGTTTAGGAGAGTGCGTGCTTTGAAGAGCGGGTGCTTTCGAGAGTGTTGGGCAGAGAACGGATCTTTATAGTGGGGTGAGCATAGATAGTGTGAGGATGGTGGGCAGAGAACAGTACTTGAGACTGGGGTGGGCAGAGAGAGGATGCTTGGTAGAGTGGTGGGCCGAGGACAGGTCCTTGGAGTGGGGTGGGCGTGGATAGGGAGCTTGGGAGAGTGGTGGGCTGAGAAAAAGTCCTCGGAGTGGGGTGGGCGTGTATAGGGTGCTTGAGAGGGTGGTGGGCTGAGAACAGATCTTTGGACTGGGGTGGGCAGAGATAGGGCTCCAAGGAGAGAGGTTTGGAGTAGAAATGGTTCTAGGGTGGGTGGTGGAGAGATAGAAGGATAAAGGGAGGGGGTGCGGGATGATAGCAGTGGGCTGAGGCACAGACATCGGGCGAGGGTGTGTACATGGTGGTTGGCATGGGCGAGCGTAGAGCGTACCGGCAGAGGGTGGGTGGAGTAGGAGGCACGGTACTTCTCATCTTCATGCTCGGAGAGCATCTTCTGGTGTTCGACGGTACGCCAATGCACGTGCGAGGGCTCCATCTTATCAAGGTTTAGCTGAGTTACATAGCACTATGAGCAAGGCCGCTGGGACCCGCCCTGCATGGTGCAGGTGACTCGTGAACCCTCTGGGTAGTCCGTAACCCACTGGCCTAGCTTTGGCCATACAGTCCACACCTTCCCGAGTGGGTCTGTCATGGGTAGAGACCTGCCGTGTTTGTAGGGAGAGGGCATTACAACATCGATACAAAACCCGAGGAAATCAGGGATTTATTGCTCACTAGAGATCTCACTTGTGCAGCACCAGAGGTATGCTAGGATGGCTGGGTGACAGGCTGCTAAGGGATGGTAAGAAACGAAGCGAGTTGGGGAGACGACGAAGGAGGGGAGGGTGGGTAGGGGGGGTCGATACTTACCCTTTGCATGCTTCAAAGACCCTCTCGAGCACAATATCTGAGCTCTTCTGGAAGAGCTCCACCTTTTGAGCAGCGGACATGTCTGGGTGCGGAGTAGGGAGGAGTCCGACCAACACACGGCCATGCTCCTTCCACCGAAGGCTCAGCGGAATGTTTGTACACGTCAGGTATAAAGGCCACGCTTTTAAACGCTCATTGCTGCTCAGCAGAGTCTCATCGCTGGAGAATATAAGAGGCGAAACCAGTTCATCTGGCCCAAGACCCACCTGCACAACAAGCGGCAGCTGCGTTGGTCAATACATCACATGAGAGATGATACCCGGTGGTTTGAGGAAGGGGGAGAGGAGGGGGCATTCCAGCATAGAATCCACCCCCCCATTGCCCTGTTTGCGTGTTTTCCATCCATGCAGCACCATTCCAGCATAGCATGCACTCTTTGCACTACCATACCATTCCTATAGTGCTTCCACCCCTGCCTTACCTTGGCAGCAGTGCTTCCACCCATGCCTTACCCCCCCAGCATTTCTTCCACCCTTGCCTTACCTTTCCAGCATGGCTTCCACCCATTGCATTACCATTCCAGGATTGCCACCATCCCAGCCTTGCCTTTCCAGAATTGCTTCCACACGTTGCATTAAATTTCAAGCAATGCTTCCACATTTTGCAATATATTTCCAGCATTGCTTCCACCTATTGCATTTAACTTCCAGCATTGCTTCCACACATTGCATTCACATTCCAGCATCGCTTCCTCCCTGCCTTACCATTCCATCAACGCTTCCACCCCTGCCTTACCTTGCCAGCATTGATTCCACCGTTGCCTTACCTTTCCAGCATTGCTACCATCCCTGCCTTACCTTTCCAGCACTGCTTCTTCACCTGCCTTACCATTCCAGCCTTGCTTTCACCCCTTGCATACCCATTCCTGCATTGCCTCCCCCCTGCCTTACCATTCCAGCATCGCCTCCAGCCATGCCTTACCTTGCCAGCATCGCTACCACCCGTGCCTTACCATTCCAGCATTGCACCCACTCCTTGCATTTCCATTCCAGCATTGCTCCCACTCCTCGCATTCCCATTCCAGCATTGCACCCACTCCTTGCATTCCCATTCCAGCATTGCACCCACTCTTTGCATTCCCATTCCAGCATTGCTTCCCCTCCTGCCTTACCATTCCAGCATTGCTTCCACAACTGGCTTACCTTTCCAGCGTGCCCAGCGTCGTGCGAGGAATCATGATCAAGTATACCCTCTGCCATAAGGACGTCCGTGCGGCATACAAGCTAACTCCAGATTGCACTCAATGGAAGTGTGCGGTTTGGGAAGCAAGGGAAGCACCTGAGCGTCTTCCCAGAAGGTGCCAGTCTCTGCCGGGCCATAAACCCGCTCCCCATCCTGGAACATTGGCGTGGCACGATGCACAAAGCCCGCACCGTTCTTCGGGTCTGCCCAGAGGCGGGCTAGCGCCTGACAAGCCAAGGAAGGGAGAAGGGTTGTAGTGAGCAATCGCCACGGTGCCTCTCGTGTCACACACTGGAACTTCACAGGGACGGCCACTTACCACTACAGGGTCAATGAACTTGACCTTGTACTTCGTTGGCCAGCCATCCACAGCCACTTCCTCCGTGTGGTATTTCTTTTTCTCGATACCTAACTGTTCTAGCGCGTACTTGTCCACAGCATGCTTGCCATTCCACTCTTTGAGGTCGTCTAAGTTGAACAAGTCGTGCTTTATAAGCTTGAAAAAATATGCAACATCACTGCCACTGAGTCCCATGCCTTTGTTGCACATCGAAAGGAAACGGAAGGTTTCTAGACGGGTGTCAAATGTCCGAGCCGCCATGTCCTCGTCGAAGTCCGCGAAGTACGAGGGAGCGTCGCGTGGGAGCTCCGAACCCGAGGTGTCGACAAACACTGGTGGCGGCCCACTCGTGCGTGTCGTGAAAGGCCCATGAGGTGGGCAGGCCGTGGAAGGAGGGGGGGAGCCTGCCATATAGGGAGGGGCAACCAATACGCCGCGTCGCGGCACGGGTATGGCTCCCCGGCGTGGGCGTTTGTTGGCACTTGCGTCACATGTCCGCTCATGGTTAGTCAGTTGGACCTCACTGTCGTACGATGCCCCTCTGCAGAAAGTACACTTGTAAAGGCCCATTGCCTGCGAATCATACCCACGGAGAAGAGATTAAGGGCGTGCTTGTGCTTTACGGCCCACAGTGGCGCGCGACTAAAGTCTAGAAGACATGTCGCTGAGTACACTCACAGAAATGGTGGCAGATATTATAAAAATGACGATAACGGAACGGCAAGCAAAAGTTTCCCGCATCTTGCTGGTCTCAAGCCTTAGTACGCCTGTGAGTACCTCCTAGTAGTTTTGTCCATCGCGGTGTGAAGTGACTGGACTATGTGCCTCAACTGGTGCGCGGTAAGTCAAAGTTACGAGGTGTACATTGGGTGGGCCTCGGAGTCTGGCCACGCGTGGGCTTTCAAAATTCGATTTGTGTGGGTGTTCGGGCGGTGCGGTTTGGAGGTGTGTCTGGGGTGGTGAAGGAGATTTCGCAACTACAGTAGACTCGTCACAATACCAGTTCGTTATCACGGGTGTAGAAGAGCATGTCTATCGTGTGATTCAAGTCTATCAAAGAGTGGAGGCATTGGAACTACTAGAATCTGGGGTGAAATCTCGCCAAACTTCGTGATCCCTTGGTACACGGAAGAAACGTATGGCTCTGTGCTGACTACTCACATACTGAATACAGAAAATCATTGTATTATGAGACATGGACGGCGGGTTGACGGATGAGTTCTGTACGATGCTTCTCAGCTGAGTGTAGGCCTGGCCCATGAACTGCCATTGTGCATGACACTGTGCTTTGCCCCACTTTGAGAACCAAGACAGCAACTCCAGTTGTAGACATTTATTCAGTTATATCATTAGCGAAATACACACTAGATTTATGGCCAGGTAAGCAAGCATGACATTGGAATGAGCGACTGCAAGACTGCCCGTCCGGACGACTTCAGCGGCGGCATCCTTGGCATTCAACTGCGCGTCGACTGACCCGTTCGGACGACTTCAGCGGCGGCATCATGCGCATTCAACTGCGCGTCGACTGGCCCGTTCGGCGGAGTCTATTCACACGTTGAGGCTTCTGGCACGGGCATTCTGACGAGCGGAAATGCTGGTTATCACGCTGAGAAGGCATATCCGGCAGTATATTCTCAGTGTGTGGTTGCCGGGTACTGCATCAGCCGTCGCAGGAAATATGAAAGCGTAAGCATACCATCAACACCACTTGTGCAAGCTGCTCATGTCTAAAGCATGAGCACTTTCCTTGCATCTAGTGTCTGCAGGTCTCAGCAGTAGTGTGCTCTGCCGCAACTAGCATCTGCAGGTGCCGATCTGAGTTTCTTGTTCCGCGGAACTTCCGTGGCACTTCGAGAACGGGTCGAGAGGAGCCATTACGTCTGGCATCTGCTAATCTACTCAGGGATCGGGACCGGAGGACTAATTGGAATGCGAGGTGTGGTCGACTCTATCATGTACCGCGCTCAAGTGCCTTGTGCACGCTCTGGACGAGAGAGAGGCAGATGCACCTCGTTACGGCCAATGCTTCACGACGACATGAGTGTGGCGGCCAGTTCATGTGATTGCCATATCAGACGATAGGATCTGGAAACCATTCCCGCCAATGGGTACGAGCCTCGTACAGCGCAACAGATTCATCCGGCTCCCTCATTCCGTGGTTGTGATTTGCGACCAGTGCCCTCGCTCTGGTTCGGCGCTACCATAGCGATGGCACGTCACCATCACTGACCTGGAGGAGCCTCGTCAAAATTCCGCGTCACTGGTGTAACAGGCACTTCAAAATTATGCATCATACATGAAAAGTAAAAGACAAACAGCGTGTCCAAAGTCGTATGTCGAGGGGTGTCGCGAGATCTCGGCCATCGAATGTTTCACAATCGATGGTCGACAACTGACAACATTCGGCTTCGGGGGTCAGCATCAACTATTGACGCGTGAAAATGCTGGCATTGCACCCATGCAGATTGGCCAAGGCCATGTGCTATTTTTCATTGAAAATGAAATAGGTTTTAGGAGTAGTTAGTATATCGGGTTCTCATCTGCCTTGTACGTGTATGCGCCGACCATCTTAAACCCATCCCCCCTCCCCCCCCCCCCCCCCCACTCATCGGCCACCACTTGTTCATCGGGTACTTCGAATCCGTGAACGCTTGATGCATGGCGGAGGGCCGACAGATTGTCGACATGCTTGAGTGGCGGCTCTTAAAATGTACTAAATCTTGTTGCTGCGCCGCTGTCTCATCGAGTCGTCGAAGCCGGGCATGACGCGCTGGTGAAGTTCCGTGGAGACATGACGCGCGTCGTTGAATACATCTCGGAAGCGACGATTGGGGTTGACAAAAGCACCATCCAACAATACTTACGGCGCAACGAATAGTCGCCGCCGATTTGGATGCCGCTGCTTGACCAGCTCGGCGACCCGTTGTCCGAGACGGTCCACCTACTAGATGAGGAGTTCGGGGTTGTGCAGCGCACAATGGACGTCCTGCAGTTCAGTCCCCCCTGCGACATCGATAGCGCGGTTTGTCTACGCCGACCCTCACGAGGAGACATGCGACCCTGGCGGCGAGGAACCTAAGACGCCGCCTGAGCAAGACGTGTGGTAGTCCAATACGCCCCCACCCCGAGCTCCCAAAGACACCATGCAGATTCATCGCGGTATGGCCCACATGGCCACCGAAATGCTGATCGTGTATGCACGGAAATTGTCGCTGGCTCCGCGCGACTTGCGCGTATTGTTCGACATCCTAGACCCAATTATGTACTTGAAGGTGTTAAGGGGGCCAGGTTCAGGCGGGGCTCTATGGTGGATCTTTGCAGCAGCATGGGCGAACGCGATAGCAGAACGCAGGGACAGGCTGAGACATGGGATGCAGCGGATAGGGTGTCAGTGTAGTAGCAGTAGAAGGTGATATGGGCAGCCATCATGGGAGAAGGCGGGCAACCAACAGCGGCGGGAGTAGGCAAGCCTAGCGGCATGTGGGTTGAGGGCACAGTAGTGGCCCTACCGGAAATGGCGCATCAGCATTTGTCACGGAGATGGGGGTTAGTAGGCTGTTGGCAAGCTGGTTATTGGTGGGACCCCCATAGGGGTGCTGGCAGGCAAGGGCGATTGGGCCATAGTGGTTGTGTACTGTGCAGTAGATGTTCTTTTAAAAATAATTAGCATTTTTAGTTGCAATTAAATCCAAACGACGCATGCCCTAATTGTACCGAAACTTGCCCTAACGGATACTGCAGCTTGCATAAATGGATCCATAAAAATCACCGCCAAACGTTTGCAAACAACCATGCTGAATACTACAACCCGTCAGCATATACTTCTCTATGCATTTACAAGTTCACAGCATAAGTTGTACAAATAACACCGCCATGCATTTGTAAACGAACCACGGAGATTACCGAAACGACACCGCTAAGCATTTGCTGTCGTGAACCAAAAAGTGTTTCGGGATATGATGCCAAAGCAGTCGCCAAGTGTTCCAATCTACGTCCGCCAGGAATTTTCACCCAATTGTTCGCAAAACGTTTGCAAAGCATTCGCTTGAATGCTACATAATCGTTTTGCGAGCACACATTTTTTGCGATGATTCTCCTCTAACTTGTGGGTTTTGTACGTAAAGTCTGATATATTCCAAGCTTGTCGACAAGCGCGGTCGCACCTTATCGAGGCGGACGCTTGTTGAACACCCCCTGCCCTGCTGTTCATGACGCAACAACCAATTTAGCAATCGTAATTGAATCCTAGAGATAACACACCATGCGAACACCTTGCGAACTGCCCCTACCGGTTGTGCATAAGAATGAGCTCCTACCGACCGTGTGAAACAACACATGCAAATTTGCCCGGAGCGTACCGACCTAGTCGATGTGTGCCTTATTCCAACGGTGTTGGATTTTGCACTTCGGGAATACCACCAGTATATGCAGATTGGTTAGCCTGTACATGATAAATTTCTGCCCAGAGGCTGTAACGCTGTTTGTGCTCACGCTTGTAATGGGTGCGTCGATTATCCCAAGGTGATTTAGGGTGAATCGCGTGTGCCCCTGACTTTCGATCGCACCCGTCCAACTGACCCAGAGCGGTGGGTGCTTACCATCGAACTTAGGCCACGCGCGTATGAAGTCATAAAAAACAGGATGCGTTCTGTGTCGTACGATCAGCTACACCATCCAATCTACAACCAGTAATGTGCCCAGCGTACTTGGGGCAGATAGATGTGGTTGGTCGATGTGCCTTGCTGTCGATTCTTCCCGCAATAGTCACGTGACCTGGTGTCGATACTGAACGCGCACCTGTTATCCCACCCCAACCACCTCACGCCCGTCTCTGTCACGCACGGCTCTTGGCTCCTGGATCAAGGCTTCCATGACTTGGACTGGGTCGACGTCACTAACAGCCGTACCCTAGCAACTACACGTTCACGTCACAGAAGTCAGATCGATCACCCCATCGCCATCCACGCCTATCAAGTTTACGCGCGCTCATTACGCGACACGCAGCATGCCTACCCGCAGCGACTTGCTGCACATCTCCACGCAGATACACGTTAGACACCTCCCCACGGCGACTCGCTGCAAACCTCCCTGCAGCGTCACACCTCGCGACTTCTGGCAGCGTCACGCCGCGCGACTTCCCTTGGATTCACGCTGAGCTACTACCCGCAGCGACACGCTGCACGACTTCCGGCATCGCCACGCCGCGCGACTTTCCTTGGCGTCACGCTGCGCTACCACCCGCAGCGACATGCTGCACGACTCCCTGCATGTACGCGCGGCATGACACACTACGGCACTGCACGACACGTTTCCCCCTGAGTTTCTAAACCATGCATAGGGACGCTGCACGCTCGATAGCCGAGGCTAGACTGTACGCTCGGCACACTCCAGCCGAGGCTAGTCTGTACGTTTGACACACTTTTGCGACACCCTCACAGCGGACCCTAATACTTAGGTCATATAAACCGAGCGGTGCATGGCGCTACGTTCACCAGCTATGATCTTAGTTAGGTTACCATTATTCACACTAGAAACCTCGCGTCGTGGCCTATGTCTAACTCGCAAGGCGGGTTCGCGGGAGCATCCTCAACGGCGAGGGGCCGTCGAGGAGGCCGTGCCGGAGCCAACTCTTCTGCTGGCAAGAATGGTGGGCGTGCCTCGGCTGGGCGAGACGCCTCCATGGACGCTCCTGAAGGTGAGCACCTCGTCATGGTATGCGTGCTCTACTTGTATGTGTTCTTTAGGTGCTTTGTCAATTATTCATTTTCGAACTGTGATCTCACCCATCCTATTCGCACTCGTGCAGGCAGCCGTGGGTTTCGGAGCCTCAATGCCGTCATCGCGAGGGCAAGTCCCACCGACGTCGACACTGTCACGGACGACGGCAGTGGCCACGCGCCGCCTCTGCCTCCGGGACGCCTGCGGATGGCTCCTGCGGTGCCGACCGCGGGTCTGTTTTCCTCACCTGCGGCGTACGCTACCGGGCGCTTAAGGGCCAGCCAGTCGCCGTCGATTCCTGTGGCAGCTGCTGCCACGGCTTCGAGGCGTGGACAGCAGATCCCTGATGTCGCCAGCCCTGCCTCCGCTCGGCATCATGGCCGACCAACACTGCCCTCCTCCGCCGCTGCTGGTACTGCGGCACTGCTGCACAGTTCTCTCCCTCCTCCTACCTGCGATGGTTCGCCGCTGATCCAAGGCTCGCCGTTCCTTGGTCCTGCTGCGGCTGCCTCCTTGCTGCTTCACAACACGGCTCCCCTCCCCACCGCCGCGTCTGCGTCTGCTGCTGCTGCAGATGCTGTCGCCAGCCTGCTCCACCGTCAACCTCCCCTACCCACTGCTGGTGCTGCCGCCTCTGCTGCTGCTGCCTCCTCGCTGCTCCACAGGCCGCCTCCCCTCCCCACGGCCGCTGGTGCTTATGCTGCTGCTGCCGGGACATCTGCTCCTGATGCTGCCTCCTCACCGCTTCACTGTCCCACTCCCCTCCCCACTGATGGTGCTGCCGCCTCTCCCGCTGCTGCATCCTCGCTGCTCCACAGCCCGCCTCCCCTCCCCACCGCTGCTGCTGCATCTGCTGCTGCTTCTGGGACACCAGCTGCTGCTGCTGCCTCCTCAATGCTCCACAGCCCGCCTCCCCTCCCCACCGCTGCTGCTGCCAGCTTTGGTGCTGCTGCCTCGCTGCTCCACAGCCCGCCTCCCCTCCCCACCGCTGCTGCTGCCAGCTTTGGTGCTGCTGCCTCGCTGCTCCA
Organism: Closterium sp. NIES-67; assembly: GCA_027943415.1. Lineage (NCBI taxonomy): Eukaryota > Viridiplantae > Streptophyta > Zygnematophyceae > Desmidiales > Closteriaceae > Closterium > Closterium sp. NIES-67. The sequence goes on from BQMB01000151.1 coordinate 223,855, forward strand.
CAGCCCGCCTCCCCTCCCCACCGCTGCTGCTGCCAGCTTTGGTGCTGCTGCCTCGCTGCTCCACAGCCCGCCTCCCCTCCCCACCGCTGCTGCTGCCTCTGGTGTTGCTGCCGGGACATCTGCTGCTGCGGCTGCTGCCTCCTCACTGCTCCACCGTCCCCCTCCCCTCCCCACTGCTGGTGCTGCGTCCTCGCTGCTCCATAGCCCGCCTTCCCTCCCCACCGCCGCTGCTACCTCTGCCGGTGCTGCTGGGACACCAGCTGCTACTGCTGCCTCCTCACTGCTCCACAGGCCGCATCCCCTCCCCACCGCCGCTGCTGCCTCTGCTGCCGCTGCCAGGACATCTGCGGCTGCTGCCTCCAGCCTGCTCCATAGCCCCCCTGCATTCTCCACTGCTGGTGCTCCCACTGCTGCTGCTGAAGCCTTTGATGCTGCTCTCGCTGGTGCTGCACCCTCGCCCATGCTCCACTGCCCGAATGCCCTTCCCACCGTAGTCAGTGCGCCTCCTGTCCGCGATGTGTCAGAACTGCCTTTTGTCTCGCCGCCTCTTGCCTCTGCCGACGCTGCTGCCGCTGCTTTCTTTCCAAGGCCACAGACTGTGCTGAACCTTGCAGAAACATCTGCTGCTGCTGTGATGCCGTTGCAAAGCCCGCGTAACAGTGTGCCCACCAGTCCTTCCAGTGCTCTGCAAGGCCAAGGGAGATGGCCATCCGCTATGCTAGCCACTGCGCAGAATGAAGAAAATCCCACGGTCGGTCATGACCCATCCCTCTCACCTTTCCACTCTCAAGATCATTCAAATTCTGGAGAGGCTCGAACCCAGGCCCAGACTCCTAGCCCCCAAAACGGATTGCCGCTCTATGTGGCTGCGTTCCGGACAGAGCACGGACGAATCATCGGCCCCAAACCTCTCTCCACCGATGGTCGCGTGGTGAGCAGGGATGAGTTCGAGGCTGTGATGGCGCAGGTGCGCAGTCTGCAACGCGAGAACCTAGGGCTGCAAAACGAGATCCCTAAGCACCGCCGCTCGCAGTCCCGATCACGTTCCCCTTCCCCAGATTCGGAGGATGACGAGCTCGACTTGAGCCCACCACCAGTTGCAGCTGCGCAGCCTGCTGTCACTGCTGGTGGTACGGTGCGGCGGGTCATCCTTGGGAACCGGCGTACCGTGGGCATTGCAGTTGGGCAAGCGTACAACATGGGGATAGCGCCGGACCACGAGAACTTCGCTCCTGATCTGGAGGCCTTTTCATGTCGGCTCGAAGCAGCAATGAGGATGGTTCCACCCACAGACACCGGGCTCTATGTAAGCTCGTGCATCACGTGCTCTATCCTTGCAGTCTTTACACGAGCCGTCATGCCATGCCACGTTATTAGTGAGACAATGCTTTAGCAGTGGAAGTGCATTGCCGCTCAGCTTATATCCCCCTCTCTCCCCTCTTGCCAACCCGCCCCCACCCTCACCCCCATATCCCAACACCCCCCCGCAGCTTGTCATGACCGACACAGTAGAGTTCCTCCTCTACACCACGCCCAATGCCCAGGTGGATTTCTATCCACCTAGGGACCATGTCATCTCAGCCATGCTGACGGTGATGGGGTGGTCAACAGCGGACCAGCGTTGGGCCCTCCTCCATGCGTACCTGTATGACAAAGTGCGTCGGACCTACATTCGAAACAAGCTGCAAGACATGCGCAACGAGCGACTAACCATGGGGCGGGTTGGCCTCTACAACGCCTACGACCTTCTCATCTCACGCCCGGACCAGAACCGCAAGTTGACGGGCTCCACGCCCGTCGCCACCTTCCTCACCATCTTCAGAGCGGGTAAGCCACTGCAGAATGCTCCTGAGTCCTTACACTCTCTAATGCTTGTTGCGCACTTATCTCCGCCCGCCTGTCCCACCCTCCGCACCCACCGCATTCACTGCTTTAAGCACGGTGTATTCCGTGCCTCAGTCACTCCCCTCTCCCCCCATTTTTGTTCCCTGCCACAGCGTTTCCTTCGCTGCGGCGGTGGCTTCTGCGCGAGGTACTCTCCCCATCCCCTCCCCCCCCCCTCCCCTCCCCCATCTCTCTGATGTGCACCAGAAACTCAGCTGCAGCCACTGAGGCGTTTGCACATTCCCTGCCCAATTCCACCCCCCCCCCCCCCCCCCCCCCCCCTCCCCCCCCATTTTGTGACCTGTTGCCACCGAGGCTGATTAACAATCCATGCCCATTTCCGTTTCCCTCCCCCCCCCCACCATCTCCATGTTCCGCAGCAGCATGTCAACTGTCAAGTTCAGGCCTTTCTACACTCCCTGCCCAGCACTCTGCCCTCTTCCCCCACATCCCACACCAGCACCAGCAACTCAACCCTTGCTGCAGAGGATGCTGTACATTCCCTGCCCAGGTATCTCCCCTCTCCCCCCATCTCCCAAACCTGCAGCACAAACTCAACTGCATCCACCGTGGAGTTTGAACAGTCCCTGCCCAATTCTACCCCCTCCCCCCCCCCCCCCCCCCCCCGTCTCCCTGACCTGTTGCCACCGAGGCTGATTTACATTCCATGCCCGGTTCTCTCCCTTCCCCCCCCCCCCCCACCATCTCCCTGTTCAACAGCAGCGATTCAACTCTCAAGCCTGGGGCTTTGTACACTCCCTGCCCAGTACTCTCCCCTCTCCCCCCATCTCCCATACCAGCACCAGCAACTCGAGTACAGCCACTCAGGCATTTGCACATTCCCTACCCAATTCTCTCCCCTCCCCATCCGTCTCCCTGACCAACAGCAGCAAATCAACTGGTGCAGATGTGGTTTTAGTACGTTCCCATATCACACATCTCCCATCTCGCCCCATCTCCCAAACTATCAGCTGCTTCTCGAGTGCAGCCTGCTGAGGCTGTTTTACATTCCCTGCCCTGTTCTCTCCCCTTCCCCTGCATCTCCCTTGCATGCAGCAGCAACTGTACTGGCAAGGCCGGGGCTGTTTTACTTCCCAGCCCTGTTCTCTCCCCTTCCCCTGCATCTCCCTTGCATGCAGCCGCAACTGAACTGGCAGGGCCGGGGCTGTTTTACATTCCCAGCCCCGCTCTCTCCTCTTCCCCTGCATCTGCCTAGCATGCAGCAGCAACTGAACTGGCAAGGCCGGGGCTGTTTTACATTCCCTGCCCTGTTCTCTCCCCTTCCCCTGCATCTCCCTCACATGCAGCAGCAATGGAACTGTCAAGGCCGGGCTGTTTTACATTCTCTGCCCTGCTCTCTCCCCTTCCCCTGCATCTCCCTCGCATGCAGCAGCAACTGAACTGGCAAGGCCGGGGCTGTTTTACATTCCCAGCCCTGTTCTCTCCCCTTCCCCTGCATCTCCCTCGCATGCAGCAGCAACTGTACTGGCAAGGACGGGGCTGTTCTACTTCCCAGCCCTGTTCTCTCCCCTTCCCCTACATCTCCCTCACATGCAGCAGCAATGGAACTGTCAAGGCCGGGCTGTTTTACATTCCCTTCCCTGCTCTCTCCTCTTCCCCTGCATCTGCCTGACATGCAGCAGTAACTGAACTGGCAAGGTGGGGGCTGTTTTACATTCCCTGCCCTGTTTTCTCCCCTTCCCCTGCATCTCTCTCGCATGCAGCAGCAACTGAACTGGCAAGGCCGGGGCTGTTTCACATTCCCTGCCCTGTTCTCTCCCCTTCCCCTGCATCTCCCTCACATGCAGCAGCAATGGAACTGTCAAGGCCGGGCTGTTTTACATTCCCTGCTCCGCTCTCCCCTCTTCCCCTGCATCTGCCTAACATGCAGCAGCAACTGAACTGGCAAGGTGGGGGCTGTTTTACATTCCCTGCCCTGTTCTCTCCCCTTCCCCTGCATCTCCCTTGCATGCAGCAGCAACTGTACTGGCAAGGCCGGGGCTGTTCTACTTCCCAGCCCTGTTCTCCCCCCTTCCCCTGCATCTCCCTTGCATGCAGCAGCAACTGTACTGGCAAGGCTGGGCTGTTCTACTTCCCAGCCCTGTTCTCTCCCCTTCCCCTGCATCTCCCTTGCATGCAGCAGCAACTGAACTGGCAAGGTGGGGGCTGTTTTACATTCCCTGCCCTGCTCTCTCCCCTTCCCCTGCATCTCCCTGACATGCAGCAGCAACTAAACTGGCAAGGCCGGGGCTGTTTTACATTCCCTGCTCTGTGCTCTCCCCTTCCCCTGCATTTCCGTCACATGCAGCAGCGACTGAACTGGCAAGGCCGGGGCTATTTTAAATTCCCTGCCATGTTCTCTCCCTTTCCCCTGCATCTCCTTCACATGCAGCAGCAACTGGTCTGGCAAGGCCGGGGCAGTTTTTAATTCCCTGCTCTATTCTCTCCCCTTCCCCTATATCTCCCTGACATGCAGCAGCAACTGATCTGGCAATTCCGGGGCTGTTTTACATTCCCTAAACCCAGTTTTATCCCCTTTCCCCCCATCTCCCTGACATGCATCAGCAATTAAACTGGCAAGGCCGGGGATGTTTTACTTTCCCTGCTCTGTTCTCTCCCCTTCCCTTCCATCTCCTTCACATGCAGCAGTAACTGAACTGGCAAGGCTGGGGCTGTTTTACATTCCCTGCCCTGCTCTCTCCTCTTCCCCTGCATCTGCCTAACATGCGGCAGCAACTGAGCTGGCAAGGTCGGGGCTGTTTTACATTCTCTGCCCTCTTCTCTCCCCTTCCCCTGCATGTCCCTTACATGCAGCAGCAACAGAACTGTCAAGGCAGGGGCTGTTTTACATTCCCTGTTCCTGTCCGGTTCTCTTACCTCCCTCCCACTTTCCTTGCCTGGCAGCTGGAAACTCCAATTGCATGTAGAGGCAATCACTGGTTCTTTGAGCTGCTCTCTCCACCCACCACCTTTCACAGCCATGCCCGTGGAAAGCACCTGCAATTGCCATGGAACGATGCATCCTCAATGGGAGTCCAAGCTGAAGCACGGGGTTGAGCTGCCCAAGAGCACCAGGCTGAACCGCGAAGGGGTCGAGGCCTACCACCGCGGCGTGAAGCAGTGGGTGAGTGCCTCCATCGCCACTGCTCACCCGACGAGGGGGCCTTGGTGGAATGCCACCCACAAGGCTTGGCGGTTCTCCAACTCCACCAAGACGGTCTTCATCAGTGACGAGGGGCTGGACGATGATGACTGAGTGCCCCTATGCTGCTTGGTTCTAGGTAGCAGAGTGCAGTATGGCTGGATGGAATGTAGGCACTTTAGAAATTGCTGTTATAACCTTCTAACTGTTTATGCTGTAGTGATTGCCGTAACTGTGCTAGTAATGCGATTACAAAACGTAATATATACTATTTAACACAATTAAAAAAATTGGTCTAAAATACAATATAGCAAAACCAGCCAGTGTATACATAGTAAGCGCAAATATACAAGTTCAGAAACAAAATTTCAGATGCATCAGAATCATTAACGCGTAAGTTATTAAAGAAGATACATGGACAGGTTTCTGCGACAGTAACCCCTCTTGACGAACTCGTAACTCTGCCTTTCATTGACTAATAGGAGATTGGTGCCGCACTTTCGTAGACCAATGTCGCGGAAGGCACACCCAGCGCAGCCACTGCCTGTTAACGTAGAAACGAATGATTACTAGAGGTGGAAACCTAGAACAAATACTAGTTGGTTGTACTCACTAGAAGCATACCTCAGTCTAGCCTATAACTTCTACATAGATAATATGTATAAGTTGACACACCCCCTAGGCTAGACAAGGGGTGAAACTAAACAAGAAGCAAACAGCTCAGGGCGGCACTACTAGTCCAACCACTGAGGCAGGGGTCTGGAGACCAGTCAGCAAGAATACAACCAAAACTGAAGCAAGCCAGGGTGGCACTACTAGTCCAGCCACTGGAGGTAAGGCCACAAGGCCAGTCTGACAAGCATATATAATAGAGAGTACACAATCAGGATCCTAACAGGGGAGCAGCTATAGGAACAAGACCAAGCTGTACACAGTGCCGCTGATGATCTTTAGGCGCAAGCGCCTTAGTAAAGATATCAGCTGTGTTGGCACCTGAGGCCAAGTGAACTACGCGGGCCTGGCGGCGCTGCTGTAGCTCGCGCAGGAGGAAGTACCGCAGCTGGATATGCTTCGCTCTGCCCTCAAGCCGAGGCTCCTGACACAGGAGTATCATGGCCCTGTTGTCAGCGTACAGGACCGGGGCAGAGCTAGGCCGCTCACCTAAGTCTGTGAGCAAGAAGGTCAGCCGAAGCGGAGGCACGGGTGGAATAGCGAGCAATAACGGCGTCTAAATAAGCTTTGTCCGTTTCAACAGTAGCAAAACGCGAGCGCTCAGACACAGGGAGGGCGTGACTAATAGCAACCTGAGCTACTGCATCGCGTGAGTCCCAGATCGCACAGGCCAGCGCAGCAGTAGAGAAAGCCTCACGGTCATCAGAGGAGGGGTCAGCAGGGAGGGGAGTAGGTGCAGGGGGACGGGGGAGCAAGCCATCAGCATGGACAACCAGAGAGTGGCCATCCTGGCGCTGACCTGTAAGCTGGCGGCGAAGATCGGAGAGCCAGGCGGCGAAGTCAACCGCGTGGCCCTCAGCGTCCAGGCGGAGCACAAAGTCAGCCATCGTGCAGGGTCAGCGGCACAGCTCCTCAGCGACACAGCGGCACAGCAGCACAGCTCCTCAGCGGCACAGGAGCACAGCGGCGCGGGGACACGGCGGCAGCACTCTCCAGTAGGGCAGCAGCTAGGCGTCCCAGCGCAGGCAAGCAGAAGACACAGGGCCCGAGAGGACACGGCAGGCCGAGCAGGGGAGGCGGGCAGGTGCTCTGGGGCCGGGCTGGTGCTGGGAGGGGCCAGGCTGGTGCTGCTGGGGCCGGTCGGGCACGAGGAGGGGCCGGGCAGCGCTGAGGAGAGGCCGGGCGGCGCTAGGAAGGGGCCGGGCGGCACTAGGAGGAGGCCGGGCGGCACTAGGAGGAGGCCGAGCGGCACTAGGAGGAGGCCAGGCGGGCGAGCGCTAACAGCAGGCGCGACAGGGGCCAGCGGGCGCGACGGGGCCTAAGGGGCGCGACGGGGCCCAGCGGGCACGACGGGGCCCAGGGGGGGCGCGACGGGGCCGAGGAGGCGCGACGGGGACCAGCGGGCACGACGGGGCCCAGGGGGGCCGCGACGGGGCCTAACGGGCGCGACGGGGCCCAGGGGGGGCGCGACGGGGCCTAGGAAGCGCGAAGGGGCCCAGCGGGCGCGACGGGGCCTAGGAGGGGCGCGACGGGGCCGAACGGGCGCGACGGGGCCCAGAGGGGGGGGACGCGACGGGGCTTAGGAGGCGCGACGATGCCTAGGAGGCACGACGGGGCTCAGCGGGCTCGACGGGGCCCATGGGGGGCGCGACGGGGCCTAGGAGGCGCAACGGGGCCCAGCGGGGGCGCGTTAGGGCCTAGGGGTCGCGACGGGACCCAGCGGGCGCGACGGGGCCTAGGGGGAGCGCGACGGGGCCTAACGAGCGCGACGGGGCCCAGGGGGGGCGCGACGGGGCCTAGGGGGCGCGACGGGGCCTAGGAGGCGCGACGGGCGGAAGCGGTAGGCGGGGGGATCCTAACCTAAGCGTGATACCATGTTAACGTAGAAACGAATGATTACTAGAGGTGGAAACCTAGAACAAATACTAGTTGGTTGTACTCACTAGAAGCATACCTCAGTCTAGCCTATAACTTCTACATAGATAATATGTATAAGTTGACACTGCCTTCACGAATCACACAACCACACAACCTGCCAATAAAAAAAAAGAGGGAAATTTTCGCGCAACAGTTCAGCCTAGCAGAACGAATCAGATCATTGCCTCGAAGTGCTACCTCATTGGACACACTTTCAATCATACCGAAGAGTTAGTTGTGGGGTGGACAGATGAGCGGCTAGGATTTGTCGCCAACCAACCCAACCTAGTCGCGGAGTCGGAAAGTCACATCCAGGCATGTCTCCCACTATCTTCGCGGAATGCCCTGAGCTCATAACGGAAAACTAACTGGGGAGTCAGTTTGAAGAAAAATTTGACGCAATGGTTTTTTGCGATGGGTCGAGTCTACTTTGAGTTGCTGGCGAAATAGAAAACTTACGCTAGCAGAAGTCCTGATATTTCACGCGAAATATGGGCTGCGGAATGCCTGGCGTCTTCGGATGCTCTCTGTTGGTTCAGCGTGTTTGCCGGAGTGTGGCTGGTTGATGGTGTGACGCGTTAGCCTACCTCCTGTACTGCTGTGCTGCTGTGCCGTCTGTTGTACTTTGCTGCTCTTGGTTTTCCTTTCCCAACCTTGTTTGAGCTTTGGTTTGCGAAGTACAATTTGCATTTGCGAGTGTCGCAAACGAGTTTCCAGACTTCGGGCTCTCGTCATCCTCGCAGCCAATAGCAAGCCTCTCTATCGAACCCAAGTCGCGCTCTCTTTTCGCGGCTTGTAACTTGGGATCCGGGCTTTAAGCAAAATTCGCGAAGCCCCCAACTCGGACAAAAAAGAGTGGGGGTGGGGGGAGGAACCCGGGATAAACAGACCCTCCCAACACGTTAGGGCGTGTAACCTACGGTTCCGGAACTGAGTTCCGTCCGAGTTTTGATGTGGTGACAAATTTCGCCACAAATCGCACGTAATTTCGCTAAGGATTCTTCAGTTTCGAAACTCGATGTTCCAGCAACGTCCGGACGCCAGTTTCGAACGGTCGTCCGGAGGGCCGTTCGAGAATCTCCCTCCAGCTCTGTGCGAAAAGAACACGCGAGGCCTTCGGGGGAAAATGACACCAAGTCAATGATCGAATTTGCTGGCGCGCCTGAACCGCCAATCGCGGAAGTGACAAAACAAAATGTGTGCTGCGAGATTCGTCATGCCTAGCGTGTGATTGGCTTACGAGGGGTTGGTTTTCGTTTTTTCGCATATTACTTTTCACACGTCGTTCAAACGTTTGAACGATGGAACATCCAGTTTCGAAACTCGATGTTCCACTGACGGACAGCAATCATAGTTGCGTTTCGAAACTCGATGTTCCAGCGACGAACGGAACTCGCGTATATCGAGTTCGGAGCTGAGTTCCGGAGATATGCCGACGAAACCGTAGGCTACACGCCCTTAGCGTAGGCCCTGCTGTAACTCCATGTGCCTGCAGAGACGTGTACAGTGGTGAAGAGTACGTCCCACGCAAATTGTATGCGGTGGGGAATGGTGCGACACGCTGGAAACCGGTTTTCGTGCTTCGCCAGTCTGAACCTCCAGGCACAGTGGACCAAACGAGATGTATGTGGGATGTACTCGTCGGACACTCTCTAAACATTAGTTTCTCAGACCTTGTCTCAGTCAATTTGACATCAAGTCGCTACCAATGGCTTCTTCCGATCCCGTTGACGATCTCACCACGCCAGACGGGTCGCCGATCCAACGTCTATTAGACGATCTGCTCTCCAAAATCCTCCATCGAGCTGCTCAACCCGACGCATTCCAGCAAGCTCTTGTCTGCAAGAAATGGCGTGACCTGGCATATGGTGCGCAGGTTTCCATCTGCGTGAGTGAATCACGTCGCATGAAGGGCCTTCCACTTCTCTCCCAGCTCTCGACATTCCCGAAGCTGAAAAGGCTCGTCTTCGCCACTCGCAGTCTCGTTCGCGTCTCGGACGTTTTCCTCTCTCGCCTAGCTGACTCGCATCCCGATCTGACACAGCTTCACATTGAGTCGATGATGGATTGGCCCAGACCTGGAGGGGATTACTCGGAGGAGGGACTTTCGTGCCTTTTTAAGAGCTGCACCCAACTTGAGGATCTGCGTCTAGGCTGGTCGTCGTGCGTTTCTATCATTCCGCCTTCCATCAGCAATCTCACTCGGCTAAAGAAACTCCATATCGGTGCAGATCATATCGAGCATCTTCCCGAGTCCATCACCTCGCTACAGTCAATGGAGAGCCTTGAGCTCTGCATGGAAAAGCTGCAAGACCTTCCGTGGGATTTCGGCAATTTAAGCTCGTTGAACTCGTTCCGACTGGAGCAGATTTCCGCTCTTTTTTCACTCCCGGAATCCGTTCAGCAGCTTGCCAATCTCCACCGCCTTTCCATCGAAGGTCGCGGAAGGTTTCAATTCCCAGATGTTCTTTCTGAACTCCGTCTGTTGAAAGCCGTCGAAATTACGAACTGTGACGAGCTTTTGCCCCTGCCTGAAAGTTTTGGGAAGATCACAGCGCTGGAGAGCCTACGTTTGGTGGCCGTGGGGGGGATTACGGAGCTTCCAGAGACCTTTGGGCAGCTGCAGCGGCTGCAACTCATTTCCATCAGCTTTTGCTCCGATCTCGTTTCGCTGCCGGGCTCCTTCACCAACCTATCATCACTCACAAGTCTCGAGCTGTCTCGGACGGCGATATCAGAGCTTCCGGACGAGATTGGACGATTATCAGAGCTACGGTTTTTCAAGCTGGCAGCTGCGAGTCTCACAGGGATCCCGGACTCCCTAGGAGATCTGACAAAACTGCGGGAGCTTGGTATTTTTGAGTGTTCGCAGCTACGGCAGCTGCCTGACTCCCTCACCCTGCTATCGTCGCTTGAACGGCTGAGCGTGACTGGTTGTCCGAGGCTGACTGCTCTTCCAGATGGCATTGGGGATGGCTTACACAGCCTGCGTGAGCTCACAGTGAGCTGCAAGGCACTCACACAACTTCCTCCATCCTTCGTCCGGCTAACATTCCTCGAGAAGCTGGACATTTCTAAACTTGGGAGCATGGGAGGCTCCCTACCAGAGGATTTTGGCTGCTCCCGGAGCCTAAAAAAACTCTCTCTACGGCGCGTGCCGGGTCTATCGGCCCTCCCTACCTCCCTTTCACAACTCACCAGCCTCAAGATTCGGAGTTGCAAGGGTTTTAAGCAGCTGCCGGGTGAAATAGGACGACTTGATTTGCTGGAGAAGCTGACACTCTCAGATCTAGACAGTTTGGAGGAGTTTCTTGTTCTCGAAGCTGCTGTTTTCCTGTCGTTGCAGAGGCTGAATCTTATCGGTCTTCCTTTTGATGCGCTAGATCCATCAGTGGGGCGTATCTCATCGTTGAGAACGCTGGCGCTGTCAGAGATGCGTGTGCTTCAGTCACTGCCATATTCGCTCTCTCGCTTGTCGAATTTGCAGGCACTAACCATCGACGACGCCAAGCGTTTGGAATCGTTGCCAGAAGCAGTTGGCAGTCTTGCGGGACTCACCACCTTAACACTGTCAGGCCTTGACAACCTGCGGGAGCTGCCCTCATCGTTCGGGCAGCTGAAGATGCTCAAGTGTCTAGACATCTATGGGTGCCCAAAGCTCACCAAGATCCCAGAATCTTTTCCTTATCTGTCCAACCTGCAGCACTGCTCCCTTTCTTGGTGCCGGGAAATAACGTTCCTTCCAGAAGACTTTGGAAAGCTTTCCTCTCTCGAGAGTCTCAAGCTAATGGAGATGCTGAATCTCCGCAGCCTGCCCGACTCTTTTCTTCAGCTGCATCGATTGAAGACACTCCAAGTGAACGGGTGTGCGCAGCTGGCCCAGCTGCCATTGTCGCTCTGTGATATGCCGATGCTGCGATGGCTTGCCGTCTATGATTGCCCTTTGATACCGAACCGGGCATACCTGGATGCAGCAGAAGGTGATTGAGGTGGAGTCAAAAGGTGTTCGACAACAGGGAAGAGGGGGGGGGGATTGGTGGGGGCACTGGTTGGATATGGAAGTGGGTGAGGGGGAGAAGACAGTGAGGAAGGGGAGGTGGCAGAGAGGATGTGGGTGATGGGAAGAAATGACCAGTGGAGAAAGTGATACCGTGAATGAGGATGGGGGAGGGGAGGGAGGGGGGAGGAGGAGGACAAGATAAAGGAGCAAGAGCAGCAGGGAAGGTGGTGAGATGTGGAGGAAGAGGACAGGCAGGGGAGAAATGGTGTGCATTTTGTATAAGGGGTGGATGGTATGGGATGACGGGGAGGAGACAGTTGAAAAGGGTTTCGGAAAAGGGGATATCATAACTGTTGTACAGAAGGGGACATGCGGAGAACAATGTGTTGTCAGACGGTCACTCGTATATACTTAATGCACCTCACTTTCGTGCACGCTAACACTATTTACTGCCCCTGGGAAGTTGAGAAAACGAAGCAGCCAGTGTGGTACAAACAAGACTGTAACAAACAGTGAAATTGATGAATAGAGAGAGAGAGTACACAAACATATACCTAAATGTTGTACTCTCTAGAAGATAACCCTATACAGTCTATACAAGCATGATAACTAAACATGTTTGACACACCCCCTGGACTGCATAGGGGAATGTTCTAGACAAGCAGCTCAGGGTGGCACTACTAGTCCAGCCTCTGAGACAAGGGTCTAAAAGACCAGTCAGAAGGAGTACAGGCAAGGCAAGAACTAGTACAGGGCGGCACTACTAGTCCAACCACTGTAAGAGGACACAAGTCCAGTCTGAGTGTACACACAGATATATAGGACAGTACAGAGTCAAGGCCCGAGTAAGTGAGAGACTACAGGAACCAGACCAAGCTGCACACAGTGCCGCTGATGATCTTTAGGCGCAAGCGCCTTCGTAAAGATATCAGCTGTGTTGGCACCGGAGGCTAAGTGTACTACGCGAGCCTGGCGACGCTGCTGTAGCTCACGCAGGAGGAAGTACCGCAGCTGGATGTGCTTCGCTCTGCCCTCAAGTCGAGGCTCCTGACACAGGAGGATCATGGCCCTGTTGTCAGCGTACAGGACCGGGGCAGAGCTAGGCCGCTCACCTAAGTCAGTGAGCAAGAAGGTCAGCCAGCGGAGCTCCTGTGCCGCCATGGCACCGGCGTAGATCTCGGCCTCACAGCTGGACTGGGCAACAGACGAAGAGCGGGTAGCTCTCCACGAGACAGCACCTGAACCAAGGCTAAAGCAGTAGCCCTGGGAAGACCTGAGCGTCTCGGCGTCGTCTGCCCAAGAAGCGTCTGTGTGTCCAGTAAGGACCACTGGCCTGCGTCCGCCTAGCACTAACCCCATGCCCGATGTACTTGCAAGATAACGCAAAACCCTCTTAGCGGCAGACCAGTGCCGAGGTCGGTGCCTGCCTGTGGCCACGAAACGAGCCAGGATGCTGAGAGGGTATGCGAGATCTGGGCGAGTGCAAGTCATCAGGTACATGAGGCAACCCACTAGCTCAGCGTAAGGACCACTGGGATCTACCGGCTCCTCAGGAACTGGAGCGGAGAGTCTGTGGTCCAGAGGAAGAGGGGTGGGCTGTGCGGAGGAGAACTGAAGGCCGAACCTCTGAAGGACCTGGCGCACCAAGTGTGACTGAGTCAGGGTGATGGTGCGCGCGGCTCTGTCCCTGGAGATCTGCAAGCCAAGGTAACGGCGCAGCTCTCCAAGGTCAGTGCAGGTGTGTCTCTTCAGCAGCTCTGCCTTTACGGAGGCCAGTGCGTCCCTGTCAGCAGTGGCAAAGACCAGGTCGTCTACGTAGACGAGGATGTAGAACGGAGTCGAGCCAGCACGAACGAAGAGCGAGGGGTCTGCAGAGGACGGAAAGAACTGCAGGTCAGCAAGGGTAGCACGCAAAGTGTCGTGCCACTCACGAGGCACCTGGCGCAGGCCGTAGACTGGCCGCCGCAGAAGCCACTGGGTCCCAGGGGGGAAGGTGCCAGTAAAGCCCTGAGGGCGACGCAGGTAGACCTGCTCGTGAAGGCTGCCCTGAAGAAAGGCAGTGGAGAAGTCGAGGGAGTGAAGCTCGTAGTCACGCTGAGCCGCTACGTGTAGCAGCACCCGAAGAGTAGTCATCTTCGGGGTAGGAGCGAAAGTCTGAAAGAAGTCCACCCCCTCGCGCTGACTGAAGCCTCTAGCCACGTAGCGCGCCTTGAACACAGGCGGCTCTCCAGGAGGGCGCTTCACCTTGAAGAGCCAACGGCCATCGACCACGTTCACCCCAGGTGGGGGAACTGCGTCGACGAAGGTGCCGGTGGATCTCCAAGATGCCATCTCCTGCTCCATGGCAGCTATCCACTGAGAGGCCCAGGGTCCCGAAACCGCCTCAGCGTAAGTACGAGGGGTCGGGATGTCGAAAGCGTCTGGGTCACCCTCAGGGACTAGCAGCATGGAACAGAGATGGGGAGCAGCCTCGGACAGGAAAGCAAGCTCAAACTGGCGGTCCTCCAGGACGTCACTGCCGAGGGCAGGAGCACCCCCGACAGACGGAGGACAGGCAGGGTGAGAGACCAGAGCGGTGGCGTAGTCAAGGCGGCGGGTAGAGGCGAAGTCAGCGACCGCAGCGACGAGGGCGTCAAGACTCGACACGGGAACAGACGGGTCGGTAACGAGAGAGGCAAGGACCCGAGGAACAAGAGGACGAGCGGCACGAAAGGAGTCCGACAGAGGAGGAGACGCAACGACAAGAGAAGACGGAGGAGGAGACGGGAGGAGGGGAGGTCGAGACGCGTGGGAACGGAGCAACATAGGGTGAGAGCGCGGGACAGGGGAGACAGGACGAGCACGAGAGGGGCGGCGAGACCAGACGTGTGAGGGCGGCGTCGGGTCAGGAGACAGAGGACGGGACACAGGAGGGGAACGAGGGGGAAGACGAGCCGGGGACGAGTCTGGCAGAGGGAACACGGGGCCGTTGACGGGAAGAGGGGGAGACGGCAGGAGAGGAACAGGCGCAGGGTCAGGAGACGGAAGGCCGAGCAGACGGAGGGCGGACACAGGCGGGGACTGCTGCTGCGGCGACACAACACCAACACCAGGGCCACAAGCTGCGCGACGGCTACCTCCCGAACCCTCCACACCTGCACCCCCAGAAGGGACACCCCCAGAGTCCACAAACGGCGGCAGCGACGACAGCGGCGGCGGCGGCGGCGGCTGCAGCGACGGCTGCGACGGCGGCGGCGGCGGAGACGACGGCTGCAACGGCGGCGGCGGTGGAGACGACGGCTGCAGCAGCTGCGGCGACGGCGGCTGCGGAGGCGGTGGAGGAGGAGACACCGGGGGAGGGACAGACGGCGAGGACTGCGCCGGAGGACTACCAGAGTCAGAAGACTCGTCGACCGGGACGACCGACGGGAGGGGGGTGACGTGAGACACACCAGAGGGGGCCGGACGGGGGGGCGGGGGGGGGGGAGGGGCAGGGACCACCAGGGAGGGAGGAACCAGGAAAAGGGGGGGAGTAACCGGGGGACCACGGTGGGGAAAGCGGCGGTAGAAGGAGACGGACTCGTCAAAGGTGACGTCGCGAGAGTGAAAGAAGCGGTGAGACGGCGGGTGGTAGAAGTGCCAGTCGGACGCGTCAAGGGGGAAACCGAGGAAGACGCAGGGGAGGGTGCGGGCAGTGAGCTTGTCCGTGCCAGAGGCACGAACGTGAGCAAGGCAGCCCCAGACGCGGAACGCAGACGCGTCACCAGGGGACCCGGTCCACAGAAGGGTCGGCGAAACCTGCGGCCGCTGGGGGTGCGGCCACAGGTTAAGCTGGTGAGCGGCGTAGCGCACGGCGAACGGCCACAGAAAATGGGGTGCACCGGCGTGGATCATGGAGGTGCGAGCCACCTCCATGACCAAACCGATGCGTCGCTCAGCGACCCCATTCTGCTGCGGGGAGTCCGGCAGGGTAAACGTCTGGGTGATGCCCTCCGCACGACAGAAGCGACCAAGGACACCTGAGGCAAACTCGCCACCCCGGTCGGAGTGAAGGCGCAAGGCAGGGAGACCGCGGTGGACACGAGCAGAGACAAGCCAGGGGATGAGAACGTCAGGCACGTCGGCCTTCCGCTCCAGGGGGAAGACGGTGGTGTAGCGCGTGAAGTCGTCGACAAGCACTAGGAAGAAGCGCTCGCGACGCGGCCCATGGACCGGGGCTGGGCCCCAGACGTCCATGTGCAGAGTCTGCAGTGGTGCGGTGGTAGGGGGAAAAGAGGAGGAGTGAGGGGCACGGCGGAGCCGGCCCTCGACACAAGGCGTGCACGGTGGGGCGGGGGAGGAGGGAAACTCGGGGAACGAACCGGGGAGACCAAGGACGAGACCGTGCTGGGACATGTGACGCAGACGTGGGAGTGCAGGGTGACCAAGGCGGTGGTGCCAAAGGAGAGTCGGGTGAGTGAGGGACCGACAGGAGCACGCGGCTGCAACCTGGGTGGACGCAACTACCGGGGGGGAAGACCCAGCCGGGGACGGCGCGGTGTCAAGTGTGAACAGGCCGGACACCGGGTCCCGGGGGAAAGTGGTAAGGGGGGCACCAGTGGCGGCCTCGGTACAGACAGCATACCGCTCGTGACCAGGGAACGTAGTGGTGACGCCAAGGTCCTGGAGGCAGCCGACACCAACTAGGTTCCTGGAGAACGAGGGGATATGCAGACCTGTGAGAGTGCCCGAAGGAACCGCCGGACAGGGAAGGGAGGTGGAACTGCGGGCAACGACGGGACCACCGGAGGGGTCAGCAAGAGTAACTGCAGCGGGAACAGGCAGCGGCGTCAGCGTCGTGGAGTCGCGGAAGAAACACCGGGAGGCGCCAGAGTCCAAGGTGAAGGAAAGCGCAGCAGTCGCGCGAGGCAGCAGTGAAGCGGTGGAAGCACCAAGGCTAAGCAAAGCAGGAGATCCTACGCCTGACGCAGCAGGGGAGTCTACGCTAGGCACCGCTACACTAGGCAACACGGGGTAATAAGAGGGAAGCACACTAGAGTCATCAGCATACATCACATGCAAGGCCGCTACAATGGCATCCATGTCCAAGTCAAAAATCCTAACGCTACGCCTAAGCAAGCTGTGCCAGTCCGGGAGGTCGGGCGCCGGGCCAAAGCGCTGGCGGAACAGGTCGTCCAGGCGACGAAAACAGCGAGGAGTAGAATGACCGATCTTACCGCAAGCGAAGCCGCGGCGAGGACCGGTCTGGATCTGGTACTGACAGGGCCCGCCTCCAGAACCACCACCCGGTGCACCACCACGCGCACGACCACCACCAGCTCCAGGCCACCCAGGTGGGAGAGTACTCGCCTGCCTCGTCTGCGGCGGCTGCTGCGGCTGCTGCGAAGGCTGCGGCTGCGGCGACTGCTGCTGCTGCGGCTGCTGCAACTGTGGAGGCAGCGGGGCAGCTGGACCGGGCAGGGTCCCCACGTCCGCACTGGCACCGGACGACCCGCCTCCACCACTACCCCCACCCGCACCCCCGCCGCCTCTGCCGCTCCCAACCTTGGGGCGGCGGCCCTTCGCCGAGCGGGACTGCACTGCAGCAGCAGTCTCAGCCACAGCGACAGAGCCGTCGGAGAAGGTACACTGAGCGGGGGCACAACCCTCGCTACTGTACTGTACTGTACCGCCCTGCGATAGGGACTGGTACTGTACCGCTCGCCAGGGCTATGGAGCGGTGACGAGTCTCTATGGCAGTCAGGGTGTCAACAAAGTCGGTGAGGGTGAGAGCAGCAGGGTGGATGCTAAGGAACTGGTCGCGGGCGGCGGCAAGGCGGTCAGGTAGGCGGGTGGCAAGGAGGTAGAGGGTAGAGGTCATGGGAGGCTGGTGGACTCTAAGCTGAGCATCAGTGCAGGCAGCGCGCCAGGCCTCATCTATCGAGCGCAGGTGGGCAGCGAGGTCAGAGACAGTGGGGAAAGACGCCAGGTCAGGAAAGAGCAGGGGAAGGATCAGGCGACCCACTGAGGCAGCAGGAGGGGTAGAATAGCGCTTGATGACAGCATCGAGGTAGGCCTGGGCGGTAGGAATGGTTCTAAAGCGAGGGCGCTCAGTGGGGGGGAGGGCATTGCTAATGGCGAGCTGAGCAAGGGCATCGCGGGAAAGCCAGACAGAGCGGGCAAGGGCAGCAGCGGCAGTGGACTCGCGCTCAGCGGGCGTGGGATCAGCGGGCAGCACAGCAGGGGGGTCAGGGCAGGGGAGCATACCGTCTAGGTGTGCAGAAAGCGGGTGGCCGTCCTGCCGCTGGCCAGTGAGGTGGCGGCGAAGGTCAGCCAACCACGCCTCGAACTCCAGAGGCTGACCCTCAACATCAAAACGAAGCTCAGCAGCCATGAGGGGCAGTGGAGGACAGTGCAGTGCGGTGCAGTGCGATGCAGTGCGGTGCAGTGCGGTCCAGTGCGGTGCAGTGCGGTCAGTGCGATCCAGTGAGGTGCAATGCGATGCAAGGCGGGGCAGGAAAGTGCAGGAGGGTGCAAAGTGGTGCGGGGAACGGGGGACAGTACCAGGAAGTATGGAGGGCCGGGGCAGGTGCGTCGGGGCCGGGCAGGCACGACAAGGCCGGGCGGCGGCGACGGGGCCGGGCGGCTGCGACGGGGCCGGGCGGCGGCGACGGGGCCGGGCGGCAGCGACAAGGCCGGGCGGCTGCGACGTGGCCGGGCGGCTGCGACGGGGCCGGGCGGCTGCGACGGGGCCGGGCGGCAGGGACGAGGCCGGGCCGGACACAGCAGGGCCGGGCAGGGGCGACGGGGCCGGGCGGCTGCGACGTGGCCGGGCGGCTGCGACGTGGCCGGGCGGCTGCGACGTGGCCGGGCGGCTGCGACAGGGCCGGGCGGCTGCGACGGGGCCGGGCGGCGGCGACGGGGCCGGGCGGCAGGGACGGGGCCCGGGCAGGCCACAGCAGGGCCGGGCAGGGGCGACGGGGCCGGGCGGGCGAGCAGGGGCCGGGCAGGTGCGACAGGGGCCGGGCAGCCGCGACAGGGGCCGGGCGGGCGCCACGCGGCCGATAGGCCGCGACGGGGCCGAGCAGGGGCGACGGGGCCGAGCAGGGGCGACGGGGCCGAGCAGGGGCGACGGGGCCGAGCAGGGGCGACGGGGCCGAGCAGGGGCGACGGGGATGGGTAGGGGCGCGACGGGGCCTGGAGGGGCGTTACCAAGCCCAGGTAGGGGCGCGACGGGGCCTGGGGGGAGCGCAATGGGGCCCAGGAGGGGCGCTACGGGGCCTGGGAGGAGCGCGACTGGGCTAGGGAGGGGCGCGACGGGGCCTGGGAGGAGCGCAATGGGGCCCAGGAGGGGCGCTACGGGGCCTGGGAGGAGCGCGACGGGGCCCTGGAGGGGCGCTACCAGGCCCTGGAAGGGGCGCGACGGGGCCTGGAGGGGCGCTACGAAGCCCTGAAAGGGGCGCGACGGGGCCTGGAGGGGCGCTACGAAGCCCTGGAAGGGGCGCGACGGGGCCTGGGAGGAGCGCAATGGGGCCCAGGAGGGGCGCTACGAGGCCTGGGAGGAGCGCGACGGGGCCCAGAAAGGGGCGCAACGGGGCCCAGGAAGGGGCGCGACGGGGCTAGGGAGGGTCGCGACGGGGCTAGGGAGGGTCGCGACGGGGCTAGGAGCACGACGGGGCCCAGCTAGGGGGCGAGTGGAAGCGTGAGGGGGGGGGGGGGGGGGGGGATCCTACCTACGCGTAATACCATAACAAACAGTGAAATTGATGAATAGAGAGAGAGAGTACACAAACATATACCTAAATGTTGTACTCTCTAGAAGATAACCCTATACAGTCTATACAAGCATGATAACTAAACATGTTTGACAGACTGCACTGTGCCATGCTATGCCATGCCATGCCATCATGTTCATGGGTTACCATATCAGGGCGTATTTGTAAGGAATGCGTAATTCCTTACTGAGGCTTGCTACAGGGCGTACGACTCGAACAGTCCCGAACCATCGCCAGGGTTCCAGACCTATCAGTTCGAGCCTCCTGGGCCTTTCCGGACCTCGCTACGACACATCGAGGCCTTTCGATACCTTTCCCGAACCTTCCGATCCTACGTCCAGGATCACCCTAGGCTTTCTATATATTGTATTGTCTTTCATTTTATTGTCATTCACTCGTTCACAGTTTCGCCATTGCCCTCCGCGCTACTCGGCAGTCCCATTCATAACAGTATTCCTACGAAGTTGTTGTCAACTTATACATATATTTTTGTATGTAGAAGTTATAGGCTAGATAGGTTTGTGTCCTTAGAGGGTACAACTCCAACCCTTTATGTCCCTTGTTCTCACTTGTTTCTACTCATTCTGCTATTCTAACATGGTATCACAGTAGGTCAGGTCTGCCCACCCGCTTCCGCCCCTCGTCCTAGCCTACCGCCCCGTCGTACCCTAGCCTTACCGCGCACCGCCGGCCCCTAGCGCCCCGCCGGCCCCTAGCGCCCCACCGGCCCCTAGCGTGCCCCGCCGGCCCCTAGCGCCCCGCCGGCCCTTAGCGCAGCGCCAGCCCCTCGCATACCCCGCCGGCCCCTAGCGCACCTTGTCGGCCCTCAGCGCCCCGCCGGTCCCTCGCGTGCCCGCCTGCCCCTCGTGTACCCTGCCAGCCCCATCGCGTGCCCGCCTGCCCCCCGCGTGCCTCGCCAGCCCCTTGCGCTTCGCCAGCCCCAAGCGTGCTTGACGGCCCCTCGCGTACCCTACCGGCCCCTCGCACACTCGGCCGGCCACTCGCGCGCCAGCCCGGCCCTTCGCGCTCGCCGGCCCCTCGCGTGCTCGCCAGCCCCTCGCGTACCCCGCCGGCTCCTCGCGTACCTCGCCGGCCCCTCCCATGCCCGCCGGCCCTTCGCAGTGCCTAGCCGGCCCTTAGCGCTTCGCCGGCCCTTAGCGCCCCACCGGCCCTAGACGCCCCGCTAGCCCCTCGAGCGCCCGCTGGCCCTAGCGCCTCACCTGGCCCTAGCGCTCCGCCGGCCCTTTGCGCCTTGCCCGCTCATCGTGCCTCGCCAGCCTGCTGCGCGCCTCGGGCCCTGTGCGCCCTGCTCGGCCTTCCGCTCGGTCTTCCCGCCGGAGAGTCCTGCCACCACGCCGCAGTGCCGCCGTGCCACGGAGTACCTGTGACGCTTTGCCGCCGTGTCGCCGTGCCGCTGTGCCGCCGTGTCGCTGTATCGCCGTGTCGCTGAGGTTGCACGATGGCAGACGGCGTACTCCGACTGGACGCGGAGGGGCACACGATCATCTTCGCCGCCTGGCTTGTCGATCTTCGCCGTCACCTGACAGGTCAGCGCTAGGATGGGCACTCCCTAGCTATGCATGTTGATGGCTTGCTTCCCCGCCCCCCCACACCTGATCCCCTCCTTGCTGACCCCACCATTGCTGAGCGTGGTCTTTTCTGCTGCTGTGCTCGCTCGCGCTGTCTCGGATTCCCGCGATGCTATAGCGTAGCTCACCATTAGTCATGCTCTTCCCGTGTCTGAGCGTCCGCGCTTCACTGCTATCCCAAACGCCAAGGATTTCCTAGATGCAGTAGTTGTGCGCTACTCCACACCCGCCTCCGCCTCTTCTGGCCGATTGATCCTCCCCATGCTATTCCCCGATCTTTCAACTTTCCCCACTGTCGCTGACCTCGCCACTCACCTCCGTGCACTAGAGACTAGCTACCGCGCTACTAGCACTGCGGCCCAGCTCATTGCCTTCCCCCCACCATTCTGCGCTACCCTGTACCTTATTGTCATGCGCCTGCCTGACCGCTTAGCCACTGCCCGCGACCACTTCCTTAGCCAGCACCCTGGTGACCTCACCCTGACCGCCTTTGTCACTGCCCTGTCTGAGATAGAGACTCACCAGCGCACTATCGCTCATTCGAGCGGTGTTGCGGCAGTCCCTATCTTTCAGGCCTGTGCTCCCTCACTGTGCACTTACACTGACGTTTCCGCCACGTTTGCTACAGCTGACCTTGCCGCTGAGACCGCAGCTGCGGTGTTCCCGCAGCAGCGCCAGCATCAGGGCCGTCGTGGCCCCAAGGGAGGGCGTGGTGGTGGTGCTGGTGGTGGCAGTGGTGGTGGTAGGGACAGTGGTTCTGACGAGGGGGTTGGGGCTGGTGTCCACGAGCAGCAGCAGCCGCAGCCGACGCAGCAGCAGCAGTCACAGCAGCAGCAGCCGTGGGCCCGCCTTGTGCCGGGGTGGCCAGGATCCTTTGGAGGTGGTGGCCGCGGTGGCGGCCCTCACAGCTTGGCGTCTACCAGCAGCTTCGGTGTTGTAAGCTGCCAGTACCAGCTCCAGACCGGGTCCCTCCGTGGCACTGTATGCCGCCGCCCGCACCCGACCGCCTGTTGCTTCCGCCGCCTCGACGACCTCATTCGTCGCCATTTCAGCCTGGCCCCGGACCTCCCTGAGTGGCCCAGTCTGCTGCGCCACGGTGTGCCTCTTTTGAGTTAGACATGGATCAGATTAGTTCTGCCTTGCTTTCTCTGTATGCTGATGCTTCTAGTGTGTCCGGATCTTATTACCCTGTGTTCTCTAGCTTAGGCGTAGCACCTGTGTGTAGTACAGACTCTCCTGCTGCGTCGGGCATAGGACCGTTTGCTTTGTCTAGCCTAGGCTCCACACTCGCTCCTCCATCGCTTGCTGCTACTACTTTGCTGTCCTTTACACTTGACTCCGGTGCATCTTCGTGCTTCTTCCTCGACCACGCCAAACTCACGCCGCTTGCCGCGCCTGCCGCTGTCGCACTTGCTGACACCTCTTCTAGTCATGTCGTTGCTCGCAGCTACACTACCCTTCCCTGTTCAGCGGTCCCCTCGGGTTCCCTTACAAGCCTGCACATCCCTTCGTTCTCTAGGAAATGAGTTGGTTTCGGCTATCTTTAGGACCTCAACGTCACCACTACGTTCCCCGGTCATGAGCGGTACGCTGTCTGTACCGAGGCCGCCTCAGGCTCCCCCCTTGCGACGTTTCCCCGGGACCCTGTGTCTGGCCTTTTTACGCTGGACACTGCTTCCCCCCCGGTTGGCGCGTCCTCCCCGAGCCCTGCGTATACCCAGGCCGCTGTTGCTTGCTCGTGTCGGTCGCTCACTGACCCATCGCTTCTGTAGCACCACCGCCTAGGTCACCCCGCACTGCGTCACATGTCTCAGCACGGTCCCGTCCTAGGTCTCCCTGCATCGCTTCCTGCCCTCCCTCCATCGCCTGCGCCGAGGGTCGCCTGCGCCGTGCTCCTCACTCCTCCTCGCTTCACCCTGCCATTTCACCCCTCCAAACACTGCACCTGGAAGTCTGGGGCCCAGCCTCCATCCCCGGAATGCGTCGCGAGCGCTACTTTCTCGTGCTCATTGATCACTACACGCGCTACACCACGGTGTTTCCCTTGGAGCAGAAGGCCGACGTACCTGACGTTCTTATCCCGTGGTTGTAGCTGCGTGTCTCCACCGTGGTCTCCCTGTGCTGTGTCTCCACTCCCATCGTGGCGGCGAGTTCGCCTCTGGTCGGCTTGGAAAATTCTGTCGTGCGGAGGGCATCACCCAGTCGTACACCCTACCGGGCTCCCCGCAGTAGAATGGGGTCGCTGAGCGACGCATCGGTTTGGTCATGGAGGTGGCTCGTACCTTTATGATTCATGCTGGTGAACCCCACTTTCTGTGGTCGTTCGCCGTTCGCTACGCCGCTCACCAGCATAACCTCTGGACGTGCTCCCAGCAGCCGCAGGTTTCGCCGACCCTTCTTTGGACCGGATTCCTTGGTGACGCGTCCGACTTCTATGTCTAGGGCTGCCTCGCTCACGTTCATTCCTCTGGCACGGACAAGCTCACTGCCCACACTGTCCCATGTGTCTTCCTCGGTTTCCCCCTTGACGCGTCTGACTGTCACTTTTACCACCCGCCATCTCATCGTTTCTTTCACTCCCGTGGCGCCAATTTTGACGAGTCTGTCTCTTTTTCCACCGCTTTCCCCACTGAGGTCTCCCGGTTTCCCCCCCCCCTGTTTCTGGTTTCCACTCCCCCGGTAAGCCCTGCTCACCTCCCTCCCCGTCCTGCTCTGTCTGGTGTGTCTCACGTGACTCCCCTCCCGTCGGTTGTCCCGGTCGAGGAGTGGCTGACTCTGGTGGTCCCGCGGCACAGTTCTCTCAGCCCGTTTCTCCCCCGATGTCTCCTCTTCCGCCATCGCAGTCACTGTTGACGTCGACACCGCAGCAGCCACCGCAGCTGTCGTCGCAGCCGCAGCAGCAGCTGCCGCCGCCGTCACAATAGCAGCCGTCCGTGGACTCTGGGGGTGTTGGCTTTGAGGAGGGTGCTAGTCCTGGGGTTCCTTTAGTGGCTTGTCCCGGCGGGCCTGGGGGTGGCACCGGTGCTGGAGAGATTTCTCGCTCTGGGGGTGCTCGTTCTGGGGGTGCTGGAGTGGAGTGGTCCGGTGGTAGCCGTGGTGCAGCTGGCGGCCCAGGTGTCGGCGTGGCGCAGCAGTGGACGCCGGCGGTGTCCGCCCTTCGCTTGCTCGGCCTTCCCTCCCCTAATCGCTCGCCTGCGCCTCCCCCGGCCCCCTCCTCCACTTCTTGTCTACAGCCATGTGCTTCCTCCGTCGGACTCGTCTATGGCTCGTCTTCCCCCTCGTTCCCCTCTTGTGTCTCCTCCTATGTCTCCCAACCAGATGTCTCCATCTCACGTCTGGTCTCGCCGTCCCTCTCGTGCTCATCCTGTGTCTCCTGTTCAGCATTCTCACCCTATGTTGCTTCGTTCCCACGCGTCTCGTCCTCCCCTCCTGCCTTCGCCTTCTCCGTCGTCGCTTGTTGTCGCGCCTCCCCCTCTGTCTGACTACCTTCGTGCAGCTCGTCCTCTTGTTCATCGAGTCCTTGCCTCCCTTGTTACCGACCCGTCTGTTCCTGTCTCGAGTCTTGACTCTCTTGTCGCTACTGTCGCTGACTTCACCTCTACCCACCGCCTGGACTACGCCACACCTCTCGTCTCTGACCCCGTCCGTCCTCCGTACATAGGTGGTGCTCCTGCCCTTGGAAGTGACGTCCTAGAGGACAGGCAGTATGAGCTTGCTTTCTTGTCTGAGGCCGCTCCCCATCTCTGTTCCATGCTGCTAGGTCCTGAGGGTGACCAAGACCCCCTTGACATAACGACCCTCGCACTTACGCTGAGGCGACCTCGGGACCCTGGGCCTCTCAGTGGATAGCTGCCATGGAGCACGAGATGGCGTCTTGGAGATCCACCGGCACTTACATCGACGCAATTCCCCCACCTGGGGTGAATGTAGTCGATGGCCGGTGGCTCTTCAAGGTTAAGCGCCCCCCTAGAGAGCCGCCTGTGTTCAAGGCGCGCTACGTGGCTAGAGGCTTCAGTCAGCATAAGGGCGTGGACTTCTTTCAGACCTTCGCCCCGACCAAGAAGATGACCACACTTCGGGCGCTGCTACACGTAGCAACACAACGTGACTACAAGCTCCACTCCCTTGAATTCTCCACTGGGCAGCCTACATGATCAGGTGTACCTCCGCCATCCACAGGGCTTCACCGGAACCTTCCCTCTTGGGACACAGTGGCTCCTCCAGCGCTGGGTCTACGGCCTGCGACAGGCGCCCCTTGAGTGGCACGACACGTTGCGTGCTACGTTAGCTGACCTCCAGTTCTTCTTGTCCTCTGCAGACCCCTCGCTCTTCGTTCGTGCTGGCCAGACTCCGTTCTACATCCTTGTCTACGTAGACGACCTAGTCTTCGCTACTGCGGACAGAGACGCACTGGCCTCTGTGAAGGCCGAAGTGCTGAGGAGACACACCTGCACTGACCTAGGAGAGCTGCGCATCTACCTTGGCCTGCAGATCTCTAGGGACAGAGAAGCGCGCACCATCACTCTTACACAGTCACACTTGGTGCGTCAGGTCCTTCAGAGGTTCGGTCTTCAGTTCTCCTCCGCACAGCTTACACCTTTGCCTGTAGACCATAGGCTCTCAGCTCCTGTTCCTGAGGAGTCAGTAGAGCCCAGCGGTCCTTACGCAGAGCTGGTGGGTTGCCTCATGTACCTCATGACTTGCACTCGTCCAGATCTTGCATACCCTCTCAGCATCCTGGCTCGCTTTGTGGCCACACGTAGACACCGACCACACCACTGGTTGGCCGCTAAGAGGGTTTTGCGTTATTTAACAAATACATCAGGCATGGGGCTAGTGCTGGGAGGACGCAGGCCTGTGGTCCTTACTGAGCACACAGACGCTTCTTGGGCAGACGACGCTAAGTCCCTCAGGTCCTCCCAGGGCTACTCCTTTAGCCTTGGTTCGGGTGCCATCTTGTGGAGGTCCACTCACTCCTCGGCTGTTGCCGAGTCTAGCTGTGAGGCTGAGATCTACGCCGGTGCCATGGCGGCACAGGAGCTCCGCTGGCTGACCTTCTTGTTCACCGACTTAGGTGAGCGGCCTAGCTCTGCCCTAGTTCTGTACGCTGACAACAGGGCCATGATCCTCATGTGTCAGGAGCCTCGAATTGAGGGCAGAGCGAAGCACATCCAGCTGCGGTACATCCTCCTGCGCGAGCTGCAGCAGCGTCGCCAGGCCCGCGTAGTACACTTGGCCTCCGGTGCCAACCTAGCTGATATCTTTACTAAGGCGCTTGCGCCTAAAGATCATCAGCGGCACTGTTTGCAGCTTGGTCTAGTTCCTATAGCTACTCTCTTTGATTGTGTACTCCTCTTTATATCTACCTTTCTGACTGGCCTTGTGGCTTCGCTTCCAGTGGTCGGACTACTAGTGCCGCCCTGGTTTGCTCTTTTCTTGTTTGTACTCTTGCTGACTGGTCTTCGGACCCCTGCCTCAAAGGTTGGACTAGCAGTGCCACCCTGAGCTACGTGTTTCTTACTTAGCACTGCCCCTTATCTAGCCTAGGGGGTGTTTCAACTTATACATATATTTGTATGTAGAATTTATAGGCTAGATAGGTTTGTGTACTTAGATGGTACAACTGCAACTCTTTATCTCCCTTGTTCTCACTTGTTTCTACTCATTCTGCTGTTCATATAGTAGCATCAGCACTATAATGGATTTTTGTTGGTGCTGATGCCACTTCGCGAAGTACAACGCCATGCACCAGCAAGGGGTCGATGCGCGAAATTTTTGCGCAACTGGTTATGATTGCTCCTCTCGACAGTCACCACGGTCTCAGATATCAGATTAAATCCGTTTGACCAGTGTTTGGAATCAGACCTGTTTTTTTCCATTCATCTGATTTTTTTACGGGCAAAATTAATTCGTCTGATCGTCCAAATAAGATTTCGTCTGAAAGTTCAGACCAGGTGTATACTTTCGTCTGAGGATTCATATAGCACGTATTTTTTTGTCCGAGACATTCCTCCTCGTCCCCCCACTCCTCCCCCCCTCACAACCAAGATTTTTCCAGTCAAGTCCCTGACTTCCAGATACATTACCCCCACACCCTTAGAAAACCTACAGTAGTCTTTTCGGCGAAGTCCCCCACACCAGAGATATTCCTCCACACACCCCTCGCAAGGATAAAATTTCGGCTAATTCCTCCACACCTGATTCATTCCTCAACACACCACAGGCAACCCCAAAAAGTCGGTGAAGTCCCTCACTGCGAGATACATTCCCCCACACACCCCTCGCAACCCTGTTTTTTTCGGCTATAGTAAGTCCATGCTATAGTAACCCTTCTTCCACACTGTTTTTTCTGCTTCGTCACTTTGTTGGTTTGGGGGCGCGGCGGAAGGAACCTTGATTCCTGAAATGGCGGGGCGAAAGGAGAGGGGACTGCCTACACGTGACATGCCACGTCACCTGCGAGTGTTCGTGACTGCGAGCGTTCTCATGCGTTCTTCCCAGACTCGCCAATACAGTGCCGTATAAAATTGACACAAAACGGTTCAATGCACTTCCGTGTGGTTTAGACTATTGAGGTTCAGGGTGTGTCGAATCTGTACAGTTCTATTATGACCCGAGCAGATTCAAAGCGGTTGAGAATGTTATTCTGCAACGAATCGAGCTTGACAAGGGGACCTTTGAGCGCGCTCTGAGGCAAAGGGCCGAGTTTGGGAATTTTATAGCCTGGGAAGTGGTTCGTAGGAAAACGCTAGCAGGAAACGAACAAATCGAGGTCAAAATTGGAAGCGACGAAGATTTTTGCGCAATTAATTTCGTCTGAATTTTCAGACTCGTGTAAAAATTTCATCTGAAATCTCAGACTCCCTGAAATTTTTTGTCTGAAGGTCATACCAAACTTTGAAACCCCGTCTGATTCTTAGACAGCCCTAAATCCTAGCTGAAACCCTAACAGTCACCCTCTCGAGAGTCACAGCCATGTGTGAGATGCCATCCGCGTGGATGAAAAAGACGATCGACGGCTCAAATTTCACTTGCGCAATCAACGCTCGTTTTTGCTGATATGCAGGTTGCGCACTTGAAGTAGCATCAGCATCAGCAAAAGCCATTACGGTTCTGATGCAAGTTCATAGGAATAAGTCCTTAGTGACTTAAACACACATCACATCTCTAGGATTGCACCTTGATTGATTCGACATGGCGTGGCATATGGTATGAACTCATGCAATTAAAATTTCCACCTCACTTTACCTTACTACCGTAGCATAGCATTATATGTAGAGTTCCACATGGAAGGTGAATTGGAACAAAAACTTGGAAAAAGAAAAACAGGTTTTGACCCACAGGAGGCAACTGCAAGTGGAGCATAAAGGGTCTTTCCTGGCTTCAATTATTTGGAGAATAAACGTACACTATGTCAAACATATTTGTATATGTTGCTGTAGACTAGATAGGGGCATGCCTTGGAGAGTACAACACATTAGGTCAAAACTATCGTGTACCATTCATTCTAGTTCATTCTGCTACTCTGAGATGGTATCAGCTTAGGTTAGGTCCGCCCACCAGCTTCCGCCCTAGCCCTAGCCTTAGCGCCCCGCTGGCCTTAGCGCCCTGCTGGCCCCTTGCGGCCCGCCCGCCCTCGTGCCCCGCTGGTCCCTTACGCGACCCGCCAGGCCCTCGCGCCCCGCCGGCCCTTCGCGCCTTGCAGGCCCCCCCTTTCGAGCCCCGCCTGGCTCTTTGAGCCCCGCCAGGCCCTTCGCGCCCTGCCAGCCCTACGCGCTCCGCAAGGCCCCTTTCGCGCCCCGCCAGACCTTACGCGCCCCGCCGACCCCTTCCCCCCCGCTCGCCTTTTCGCGCTCCGCTTTTGAACCCCGCCGGCCCCTCGCGCCCTGCCAGCCCTTTCGCGCCCCGCCAGCCCCTCGCGCCCCGCTGGCCTTTTTGCGCCCCGCCAGCCCTCTTGCGCCCCGCCGGCCCTTCTACGCGCCACTGGCCCTGTGAGCCCCGCCCGGCCTTACGCGCCCCCACCGGTCAGCGCGCCCCGCGTGCCTCGGTCATGGTCGCCGTCCTTTGTGTCATGGAGCCGTGCCGCCGTGGAGTCGTGCCGCCGTGCCGCCGAGTAGCCGTGCCGCTGTGTCGCTGTGCCGCTGTGTCGCAGTGCTGCCGTGCCGCCATGTTGTCGGGTCGCTGAGGTCGTACGATGGCGGACTCTGTACTCCGCCTAGACGCGGAGGGGCACGCGCTCGACTTCGCCGCCTGACTTGTCGATCTACGCCGTCACCTCACAGGTCAGCGCCAGGATGGGCACTCCCTGGCTGTGCATGTCGATGGCTTGCTTCCCCGCTCCCCCCGTGCCTGATCCCCTCCCTGCTGACCCCACCACTGCTCAGCGTGAGGCCTTTTCTGCTGCTGTGCTTGCTCGAGCTGTTTGGGATTCGTGCGATGCCGTAACGCAGCGTGCCATTAGCCACGCTCTTCCCCTGTCTGAGCGTCCGCACTTTACTATTGTCGCGAACGCCAAGGACTTCTTAGATGTCGTAGTCGCACGCTACTCCACGCCCGCCTCCACCTCTGCTGGCCGTCTGATCCTCCCCATGTTGTTCCCTGATGTCGCCGCATTCCCCACTGTAGCTGATCTAGCCACTCACCTCCATGCACTAGAGGCTAGTTACCGCGCCGCTAGCACTGAGGCCCATCTCACTCCCTTCCCCCCGCCGTTCTGCGCTACCCTGTACCTCATTGCCATGCGCCTTCCGGACCGCATTGCCATTGCCTGCGACCACTTCCAAGTCAGCACCCAGGTGATCTCACCCTTACCGCCTTTGTCACCGCCCTGTGTGAGATAGAGACTCGCCGGCGCACTATCGCTCAGTCTATCGGTACTGCGGCAGTCCCTATTTTTCAGGGTTGTGCACGCTCCCAGTGTACATACACTGACGTTTCTGCCACTGTCGCTGCAACAGCCCTTGCCGCTGAGACCGCAACTGCGGCCTCTACACAGCCACGCCAGCGTCGGGGCCGTCGGGGCCCCAAAGGGGGTGGTGGGGGTGGTGGGGGTGGTGGGGGTGGTGGAGGTGGTGGAGGTGGCGGCAGTGACAGTGGGTCCGACGAGGGGACCGGGGCTGGTGCCCAAGAGCAGTAGCAGCAGAAGCCGCCGCAGCAGCAGCCGTCGTAGCAGAAGCAGCAGCAGTCGTGGGCCCGCCTCCCGCCGGGGTGGCCCGGTGCCTCTAGCGGTGGTAGCCGCGTTGGCAGCGCTCGCAGCTCGGCATCGGCCGGAAGCTTCGGCGCTGGGGGCTGCTAGTACCAGCTCCAGACCGGCCCCCTCCGCGGCACTGTGTGTCGTCGACCGCACCCAACCGCTCGCTGCTTCCGCCGCCTCGACGACCTCTTTTGTCGCCGCTTCAGTCCGGCGCCGGACCTCCCTGACTGGGCCAGTCAGCTTCGCCACGGTGTGCCTATCTTTGAATTAGATATGGATCAGATCTGTTCTGCCCTGCATTCCATATATGCTGATGCTTCTAGTGTGCCTGGATCCAATTACCATGTGTTGCCTAGTTTAGGTGTGTTACCTGTGTGTAGTGCAGACTCCCCTGCTGCGTTAGGTGTAGGACCTTCTGCCTTGACTAGTCTAGGCTCCACGCTCGCTCCTCTACCGGCCATAGCTTCTGCTTCGCTGTCCTGTCTGCTTCACTTTGGCGCGTCTCCCTGTTATTTCCGCGACCACGCCACGCTGACGCCGCTTGCAGCGCCTGCCGCTGTCGCACTTGCTGTCCCCTCCTCCTGTCCTGTCATTGCCCGTAGCTACACTACCCTTCCCTGTCCAACGGCTCCCTCGGGTTCTCTTACAGGCCTGCACATCCATTCGTTCTCTAGGAACCTAGTTGGTGTCGGCTATCTTAAGGACCTCTGCGTCACCACTACGTTCCCTGGTCACGAGCGGTACGCTATCTGTACAGAGGCCGCCTCAGGTGCCCCCCTTGCGACGTTCCCCTGGGACCCGGGTCTTCCTGCATCGCTCCTTGCCCTCCCTCCCTCACCTGGGCCGCCGTGCACGCCCTGCGTCGAGGGCCGACAACACCGTGCTCCTTATTCCTCCTAGCTTTGCCCTGCCACCGCGCCACTGAAGACCCTGCACCTGGACGTCTGGGGCCCAGCCACCGTCCGTGGGCCGCGTCGAGAACACTACTTTCTCGTGCTCGTCGACGACTATATGCACTACACCAGGGTGTTTCCCCTGGATCGGAAGGCCGACGTGCCTGACGTTCTTATCCCGTGGGTCGTAGCTGCGTGCGTCCACCGCGGTCTCCCTGTGCTATGTCTCCACTTCGACCGTGGCGGCGAGTTCGCCTCCAGTCGGCTTGGACAGTTCTGTCGGGCGGAGGGCATCACCCAGTCGTAAACCCTACCGGACTCCCCCCAGCAGAATGGGGTTGCTGAGTGACGCATCATTTTGGTCATGGAGGTGGCGCATACCTCCGTAATCCATGCCGGTGCACCCCATTTTCTATGGCCGTTCGTCGTTCGCTACGCCGCTCACCAGCTTAACCTGTGGCCGCACTCCGTGAGGCCGCAGGTATTGCCGACCCTTCTCTAGACTGGGTTCCCTGGTGACGCATCCGCATTCCACGTCTAGGGCTGCCTCACACACGTTCGTGCCTCTGGCACGGACAAGCTCACTGCCCGCACTGTCCCCTGCGTCTTCCTTGGTTTCCCTATTGACTCATTAGACTGACACTTTTACCACTCATCATCTCACCGCTTCTTTCACTCGCGGGACGTTACTTTCAACGAGTCTCTCTCCTTCTCCCATCGCTTTCCCCACTGAGGTCTCCCGGTTTCCCCGCCCCTGTTTCTGGTACCCACTCCCCCGGTAGCCCCTTCTCCCCTCCCTCCCCGTGTCAGGTCACTCCCCTCCCGTCGGCTGTCCCGGTCGAGGAGTCGGCTGACTCTGGTGGCCCGACGTCGCAGTTCTCGTTGCCAGTTAATCCCCCGGTGTCCCCTTCTCCGCCGTCACCGTAGCAGACATAGCCGTCGTCGCAGCCGCAGAAGCAGCCGCCGCCGCCGCGGCCGCGGCCGCAGTCGTCCACGCGCTCTGGGGGTGCGGGCGTTCAGAAGGGCGCTGGTCCTGGGGTTGCTGGTTCTGGGGGGGCAGGTCCTGGGGTTCCTATCGTGGCTTGTCTCGGCGGTCTCGGGGGTGGCACCAGTGCAAGAAAGGGTTCTCGTTCTGGGCGTGCTGGAGTGGAGCATCCCGGAGGTAGCCATGGTGCAGCTGGAGGTTCTGGTGTCGGCGTAAAGGAGCAGCAGCAGCAGTCGTCGCCTGTGTCCGCCCTTCGCCTGCTCGGCCTTCCCTCCCCAGACCGCCCGCCCGCGCCTTCCCCGTCGCCGCCTCCTCTGCCTGTCTACGGCTCTGTGTTTCCTCCGTTGGACTCGTCCCCGGCTCGTTTCCCCTCTCGTTCTCGTCCTGTCACTCCTCCTGTGTCTCCTGACCAGACGCCTCCATCCCACTTCTGGTCTCATCGTCCCTCTCATGCTTGTCCTGTCTCTCCGGTCCAGCGCTCTCACCCCAAGTTGCTTTGTTCCCATGGATCTCGTCCTCCCCTCCTCCCCTCGCCTCCTCCTCCGTCACTAGTTGTCGCTCCGCCTCCTTGTCTGACTACCTTCGTGCCGCTCGTCCTCTTGTTCCTCGCGTCCTTGCCTCCCTTGTTACTGACTCGTCTATTCTTGTCTCGAGTCTTGACGCTCTTGTCGCCGCTGTCGCTGACTTCATCTCTACCCTCCGCCTTGACTACGCCACACCTCTGGTCTCTGGCCCTGCCTGCCCTCCATCCGTCGGGGGTGCTCCTGCCCTTGGCAATAACGTCCTAGAGTAAAGGCAGTACGAGCTTGGTTTCCTGTCTGAGGCCGCTCCCCATCTCTCTTCCATGTTGCTAGTCACTGAGGGTGACCCAGACGCCCTTGACATCCCGACCCCTTGCACTTACGCTGAGGCGACCTCGGGACCCTGGGCCTCTCAGTGGATAGCTGCCATAGAGCAGGAGATGGCATCTTGGAGATCCACCGGCACCTTCGTCGATGCATTTCCCCCGCCTGGGGTGAACGTAGTCGATGGCTGGTAGCTCTTCAAGGTGAAGCGCCCCCCTAGAGAGACGCCTGTGTTCAATGCGAGCTACATGGCTAGAGGCTTCAGTCAGCGCGAGGGTGAGGACTTCTTTCAGACCTTCGTCCCGACCCAGAAGATGACTACTCTTTGGGCGCTGCTACACGTAACAGCACATCGTCACTACGAGCTACACTCCCTCGACTTCTCCACAGCGTTTCTTCAGTTGACACGAGCAGGTCTACCTGCGCCGTCCACATGGCTTCACCGGTACCTTCCCTCCTGGGACCTAGTGGCTCCCCCGGCGCCCGGTCTATGGCCTGCGATAGGCGCCCCGTGAGTGGCATGACATGCTGCGTGCTATGTTGCGTGCTACGCTAGCTGACCTGCAGTTCTTCCCGTCCTCTGCAAACCCCTCGCTCTTCGTTCGTGCTGGCCAGACTCCGTTCCACATCCTTGTTTACGTAGACGACTTGGTCTTCGCTACTGCGGACAGAGATGCACTAGCCTCCGTGAAGGCTGAGCTGCTGAGAAGACACACCTACACTGACCTACGAGAGCTGCACCGCTACCTTGGCCTGCAGAACTCCAAGGACAAAGCAGCACGCACCATCACTCTCACAGAGTCACACTTGGTGCGCCAGGTCCTTCAAAGGTTCAGTCTTCAGTTCTCCTCTGCACAGGCCACACCTCTGGCAGTAGACCACATTCTCTCTGCTCCAGTATTTGAGGAGTCAGTAGGGCCTAGTGGTCCTTACGTAGAGCTGGTGGGTTGCCTCATGTACCTGATTACTTGCACTCGTCCCGATCTCGCGTACCCTCTCAGCATCCTGGCGCGCTTTGTGGCCACAGGGGGACACCGACCACAGCACTGGTCGGCCGCTAAGAGGGTTTTGCGTTATCTAGCAAGTACATCGGACATGGTTCTCGTGCAGCACTGTTTGCAGCTTGGTCTAGTTCGTGTAGCTCCTCACTTGCTAGGACCTTGATTGTGTACTACTCTTTATATATACCTTCTTGATTGGCCTTGTGGCTGCTATTCCAATGGCCGGACTAGTAGTGTCGCCCTGGTTTGCTCTTGTCGAGTTAGTACTCTTGTTGACAGGTCTTCGGACCCTTATCTCAGAGGTTGGACTAGTAGTGCCGCCCTAAGTTGCTTGTCCCTTGCCAGACACTGCCCCTTGTCTAGTCTAGGGGGTGTGTCAAACATATTTATATATGTTGCTGTAGACTACATAGGGGCATGCCTTGGAGAGTACAACACATTAGGTCAAAACTACCGTGTACCATTCATTGTAGTTCATTCTGCTACTCTGAGACACTATACATACATTTTCAGTGTAAGGGTGGATTCTTCAAAAAGTGGGATACAGCCAAGTTGGATCCATCGTGAGCGCTACCGTGCAGTGGAATCGTCGATACCAGGGTTTGTCAGAAACAGATTGAAGTTTCGTGATAATCAGCAAAGTGCGAATGTGCCGAACGTGTATCCTGATGAGCTCAGCTGTTGTGGCTGCAGCGCCAGCTTTTGAAAAGGGCTGCAGGTAAACGGGAGTGAGGAAGAGAGAACAAATTGAATGTGCCGATCCAAGCACCTACCTGGTCGATTTGTCCACAACATGAGCAAGCTTGCATCACGTTGAGATGTGAAAAGACACGCTCTTACCGTATGCGCTCTTCATTTAGCGCCAATCATTGACGAACACAAGCACCTTCTGACATTATCAGGGCTATTCCTGTGACGCAAAGCCCTGAGCAACCCTGGTATCAACCAACTCAACCCCACAACTCCTCTCAGCTCAACCCCACCCTCTGTCTTGCTGCTGGGGTCATACTACTCTCTTGTAAGCAACTCATCCTCCTGATTGGAGAATGTATAATGAGAAACCTGCTCCAGACACGCTCATGACAAGCAACCTCCCTCACAAGACTTCATCAGCTCACTCCCATCCTCTCACCTGCCGCTATGGTCGTAGTAGTCGCCTGTGGCAGACCCGTCCTCTCGATTGAAGCAAAAGTAGAATAAGCCCGCCATGGTGAGCCCACAGTCCAGCCCCACGCTACAAGTATACTCATTACAGTCGTCCCCCTTGTATTCACCTGCTGCTGGGGTCGTAGTAGTAGCCTGTGACTGTCCCGTCCTCTTGATTGAAGCACACAGTAGAAGCCCGCTATAGTGAGATCACAGTCCAGTCCCACACTGTAATCGCATTCACTAATGTCATCCCCCTATAATCACCTGCTGCGGAAGCGTACTAGTACCCCGTGACATTCCCATCGTCCTGATTGAAGCACACATAGTAGAAGCCCGCTATAGTGTGCCCACAGACCGGCCCCACGTTATAACCACACTCAATACACGAAGTCATCCCCCTTACAGTCACCTGCTGCTGGGGTCGTAGTAATAGCCTGTGACAGTCCCGTCCTCTCTATTGAAGCACACATAGTAGAAGCCCGCTATAGTGTGCCCACAGACCGGCCCCACGTTATAATCACACTCAATACACTAAGTCATCCCCTTTTACGGTCACCTGCTGCTGGGGTCGTAGTAGTAGCCTGTGACAGTCCCGTCCTCTCTATTGAAGCACACATAGTAGAAGCCCGCTGTAGTGTGCCCACAGTCCGGCCCAACGTTATAATCACACTCAATGCCCTAAGTCATCCCCCTTACAGTCACCTGCTGCTGGGGTCGTAGTAGTAGCCTGTGACAGTCCCGTCCTCTCTATTGAAGCACACATAGTAGAAGCCCGCTATTGTGAGACCACAGTCTGGCCCCACGTTCACAAAGAACTTTTCCTTCCACCGCTGGGGACAGGGAGGGGAAAGCGGAAAGGGGGGGAGGGGGTAGGGGGGGAGGTGGGGGAGGGGAAAGTGGGAAGATGAAGGGGGAGGGAACAGGAGGACCCACGTCCACGAAGAACTTCTCCTTTCACCGCTGGGGACACCAGGGGAAAGGAGGGGGGGAAGGGATAGGTGAAGTATGGCGGAAAGGAGGGGGGGAAGGGATAGGTGAAGTATGGCGAAAAGGAGGGGGGGGAGGGATAGGTGAAGTATGGCGGAAAGGAGGGGGGGAAGGGATAGGTGAAGTATGGCGGAAAGGAGGGGGGGAAGGGATAGGTGAAGTATGGCGGAAAGGAGGGGGGTAAGGGATAGGTGAAGTATGGCGGAAAGGAGGGGGGGAAGGGATAGGTGAAGTATGGCGGAAAGGAGGGGATTTGAGGGAAGGAGAAGGACCCACGTTCACTAGGGGAGAGGAAGAGGGTGGGGGGAAGGGGGAGGGGAGTGGGGATGGTAATAGACATGGGCAGCATGCCGAGCCTGGCTCGACTCGGCTCGACTCGACCTCGAGCCAGGTAAAAGTCGAGCCGAGCCGACTCGACTCGACCCGAGCCGGCTGCCCCAAAATGGTTGGCTCGACTCGGGGGTTCAGGGTCGAGCCAAGGGTCGGCTCGACCTTGGCTCGGCTCGGCTCGACTCGCCAAAAGGATTTTCGTCTTCCAGGGCGGTCGAATTTTGACCCCCCGCTGGCAAGCCGTGCGCTTCAGGAGTCGAGCCAAATTCGAGCCAAAGTCGAGCCGGCTCGACTTTGGCTCGCCATGAAATTTGCGACGAGTCGAGCCGAGCCGCGCGGCTCGACCGGCTCGACCCGGCTCGACTCGGGTCGAGCCGGCCAAAAAAAAATCCCGGCTCGACTCGCCAAAAAGGCGAGTCGAGTCGAGCCGAGTCGAGCCAGGCTCGGCATGCTGCCCATGTCTAGATGGTAATGGTAAGGAAAGATGAAGCGGGCCGGGAACGGGGGAAGAAGATGGACCCAAAATCACAAAGAGCTTCTCCTTCCACCGCTGGGACGCAGGAAGGAGAGGAGGGCGGAGGGGGGAAAGAAGAGCGGGGCGGGAAGGGGGTGGGGGAGGGTGGGTGGGGGGAAGAGAGGGAGTTGAGGGAAGCAGAAGGAGGCACGGTCACAAAGAACTTCTTCTTTCACCGTTGGTTACAGGGAGGGGAGAACAAGGGAAGGGAAAGGGGGACCATCAACGAGAACGAAGAGGAAGGCAGAACTAGGGTTGACTCAAGGCAGAGGAGACACGGAAAGTTGTGTGCAAATTAAACACCGCTGAGAAGGAATTTAGAATGTTTCACACTTACCATGAAAATGTAGGGGAATGTTGACAGATCTACAGACCGTGCTCCATCCTTCAGTGCTGCTTCCTGCCATGAAACAACCACGACAGCTGCTTGAAATGAGAAACAGCAATTTAGGTGGAAAATGGATGGCCGACTTGCAAATAAATGGCATTCAGGCGCTGTTTTGCCATCAGTGTTGATCGAGATGGATCAGGCAAAAGGCATGCAATTCGAATAGAGATAATGAGACCAATAAAGTCTTACCTACCCTACGCCGCCAGACTCCCCCTTCCGTACAAAACGCGTTGGAAAAATACACACCTTGAGTTGTGTGAAGCAAGGGAAGCGAGACCAGTGCTTGATGTCAGTTTCACGACTGGCAGAGGAAACCGGGAAAACGAGAGGAGTGAATCACATCGCTGCCTACAGCCACAACAATCACGGTTGAGTGGAAGGGTTTCTTGACCTGAGGTCAGTTGCTATACGTCGAAAACAGGAGCATGGGAGGTAGGACAGGAGTGTAGGGAGAAGAGAACGGGGAGGTTGGAGACACGTGAGAGAGAGATGCGAGGGACGTGTGCATTGGAGCTTTAGTTGGAGATCAGTAGCAGTTGGAGTGTTGTGAAGAAGGAGCAGTTATTGCTGTCCACAATCTCTTGAGCCGACTCAACAGCACCTCAGCAGTAGCTCGACAGTAAATCAACAGCTTTTCAAGCAGTTGATAACAGCAATCAAACATAGATATTGATCAAATCAATAAACAACAGCAGTTGGCAGCACTCACGTGGCATTCCACTGGCCAGTGAAGAAGGAATAGTCCTTACTGTCTACAATCTCCTGAACCAACTCAACAGCAACTCAGCAGCAACGGACTGCGGCAATTGACAGCACTCACGTGGCGTCCCACTGGCCGGTGAAGAAGGAGTAGTTCTTGCTGTCCACAATCTCTCCGTCCCAAAATGTCACCACCTGCATCCGGGCGAGGGTTCATGGGTTGGGGGTGGGCAAGGGTACCGGCAGCATGGACAGGTTTAGAACGCGATGATGGAATTGGAGGAGAAGACAAAACAGGGGACGACAAATGTTCCAATAGGTACATCTCAGCACACTGAATTCAAACTTAACATAGTCGTCTGGTCTCAAAGCCACCCAGTCCCCCTCCCCCCTCTTCCTCCTTACTCCCCCCCTTGCTCCTTTGGCTAGTAAATTTCTGAACCACATTGGTTGTGACCAACATGCTGGCACCGCCGTGTCGTCTCACGTTTATCTCACCGAGGTGTCAGTGGAAGGTACGTTAAGAGCCTCCATGGACCCACACAGGTACCCTCTCTGCATGTCGCACTGCTGGATGCGCACCGTTACCCGCCACGCCTCGTCCCGCTCCATGCCTGACAGCGGCGGCGATGAGTCGCCCGACGAACACGAGGACGACACGTTTTGCGTCCCCACGAACGCC
Organism: Closterium sp. NIES-67; assembly: GCA_027943415.1. Taxonomy (NCBI): domain Eukaryota; kingdom Viridiplantae; phylum Streptophyta; class Zygnematophyceae; order Desmidiales; family Closteriaceae; genus Closterium; species Closterium sp. NIES-67. Next base: position 262,461 of record BQMB01000151.1, read on the forward strand.
TGCATGCGCGGAGGAACCGTGGGGGGAGGAGGAGACGGGGAGGGGGGGAGGGAGTGGGGAGGGTGACTTTTGAGTCGACTCAAAGTGGCCTGATAGGGGTGGAGACGAGTCGCCCGAACAAACAGGAGGACGACACGTTCTGCGTCTCCACGAACGTCTGGATCCGCAGAGGAACGGGGGCGAGGGATGCGTGACGGCGAACAGTGAGGGGGAGAAAGGAGCAGACAGTCTACTGCGGTGCGACAAGGTTGGCGCAAAGGTGATACTTTACTACGAGCACCAGTGATACAGCTCGCGTGATTTGAATATTTCGAGGTAAGGGTGGAATGGTAATCTCGACGGCGGGTCCCTGGGCTGGATTGCTGGAAGTCGGAGAGGTTGGAGAGTCCGCTTCGAGAAAACGGGTGCTACACGACTTAGTTGCAGGTTGGTTTAGGGAGCGCAAGTTGGAGGATTGACGTCGCACCTGTCCTGGTTCTAAGAAGGAGCAAGTTGAACTAAACGGAGTATCCTCCTCGTCAACACCCTCGTAATCCTTTTCCCAAGCCTCTATGTCCGCGTCCTCAAAACCTCGCTCTTCCATTTTATCAGGGCGGCACGACTCCCGGTTGCACTCAGCTGGCTGTGCTTGTTCCTCCGACTCTCGTGAAACGCGCAAGGGACTACCCATTTCCTCGCCAAACGCCATGGCAAAAGTAAAGAGCAAATGCAAATGCGGGAAGGGTGTCAGAACGGGCTCAAGAAAAATCCCTGGCGGGCACGTTTTATGGACACCCGTTATTTCGTAATAAAAACTTGGACAACTAGCATTTAAATGAGCAGCCACTCTCTTAATAAATCTTCTAATATTCTAACCTACCAGTAAAATTTTGCGTTACCCCTCGTCCTAGGTGGCAGAATTCACCCCTACAAGTTAGCCTGCTACTGCAATCAGCTCAGTGATATCAACGTTTTCTCCTTACATTGCATGCCTCTTCCTAGATAACAAAAAACTATCGAGAAGAAAACTAAACAAGTGTTGAATAGAGAGAGAGAACAAGGGTATATACCTAAGAGTGTTGTACCCTCTAAGAGGTGACCCTATACAGTCTATACAAATATGGGTTAAACATATATTTGACACACCCCCTAGACTGCATAGGGGCAAATCCTGAACAAGCAGCTCAAGACGGCACTACTAGTCCAGCCACTGAGACAAGGGTCTAAAGACCAGTCAAAAGGAGTACAGGCAAGACAAGAACAAGACCAGGGCGGCACTACTAGTCCAGCCACTGGGAGAGGACACAAGTCCAGTCTGAGTACATATATTGATATATATAGGACAGCACAAAGTCAAGGTCCTAGCAAGTGAGAGGCTACAGGAACTAGACCGAGCTGTACACAGTGCCGCTGATCTTTAGGCGCAAGCGCCTTCGTAAAGATATCAGATGTGTTGGCACCAGAGGCCAAGTGAACTACGCGGGCCTGGCGGCGCTGCTGTAGCTCGCGCAGGAGGAAGTACCGCAGCTGGATGTGCTTCGCTCTGCCCTCAAGTCGAGGCTCCTGACACAGGAGTATCATGGCCCTGTTGTCAGCGTACAGGACCGGGGCAGAGCTAGGCCGCTCACCTAAGTCAGTGAGCAAGAAGGTCAGCCAGCGGAGCTCCTGTGCCGCCATGGCACCAGCGTAGATCTCAGCCTCACAGCTAGACTGAGCAACAGACGACGAGCGAGTGGATCTCCAAGAGATAGCACCCGAACCAAGGCTAAAACAGTAGCCCTGCGACGACCTGAGCGTCTCAGAGTCATCTGCCCAAGAAGCGTTTGTATGCCCAGTGAGGACCACTGGCCTGCGTCCTCCTAACACTAACCCCATGCCTGATGTACTTGCTAGATATCGCAAAACCCTCTTAGCGGCCGACCAGTGTTGTGGTCGGTGTCTGCCAGTGGCCACAAAGCGAGCCAGGGTGCTGAGAGGGTATGCGAGATCTGAACGAGTGCAGGTCATCAGGTACATAAGGCAACCCACCAGCTCTGCGTAGGGGCCGCTGGGCTCTACTGGCTCCTCAGGAACAGGAGCGGCAAGCCCGTGGTCTACAGGTAGAGGTGTGGGCTGTGCGGAGGAGAACTGAAGACCGAACCTCTGAAGGACCTGGCGCACCAAGTGTGACTGGGTCAGAGTGATGGTGTGTGCTGCTCTGTCCCTAGAGATCTGCAGGCCAAGATAGCGACGCAGCTCTCCAAGGTCAATGCAGGTGTGTCTTTTCAGCAGCTCAGTCTTCACAGAGGCCAGTGCGTCCCTGTCAGGAGTAGCGAAGACCAGGTTGTCTACGTAGACAAGGATGTAGAACGGAGTCTGGCCGGAACGCACAAACAGTGAAGGGTCAGCAGAGGACGGAAAAAACTGCAAGTCTGCTAACGTGGCATGTAGCTTGTCGTGCCGCTCGCGGGGAGCCTGACGCAGGCCGTAGACCGGGCGCCTGAGAAGCCACTGGGTCCCAGGAGGGAAGGTGCCAGTGAAGCCCTGTGGTCGGCGCAGGTAGACCTGCTCGTATAGGCTGCCCTGAAGAAAGGCAGTAGAGAAGTCGATGGAGTGAAGCTCGTAGTCACACTGTGCTGCTACGTGTAGCAGCGCCCGAAGAGTGGTCATCTTCGGGGTCGGGGCGAAGGTCTGGAAGAAGTCAACCCCCTTGCGCTGACTGAAACCTCTGGCCACGTAGCGCGCCTTGAATACAGGCGGCTCTCCAGGGGGGCGCTTCACCTTGAAGAGCCACCGACCATCGACTACGTTCACCCCAGGCTGGGGAACTGCGTCGACGTAAGTGCCGGTGGACCTCCAAGATGCCATCTCCTGCTCCATGGCAGCTATCCACTGAGAGGCCCAAAGTCCCGAGGTGGCCTCAGCGTAGGTGCGAGGGGTCGGGATGTCGAAGGCATCTGGGTCACCCTCAGGGACTAGGAGCATAGAGCAGAGATGGGGAGCAGCCTCGGAAAGGAAAGGAAGCTCGTACTGCCTGTCCTCTAGGACGTCACTACCAAGGGCAGGAGCACCCCCGACGGACGGAGGACGGGCAGGGTCAGAGACCAGAGCGGTAGCGTAGTCAAGGCGGCGGGTAGAGGCGAAGTCAGCGACAGCAGCGACAAGCGCGTCAAGGCGCGAGACAGGAACAGAAGGGTCGGTAACAAGAGAGGCAAGGACCCGAGGGACAAGGGGACGAGCAGCACGGAGGTAGTCAGAGAACGGAGGAGGTGCAACAGCAAGGGACGAGGGAGGAGGGGACGGGAGGAGGGGAGGACGAGACGAGCGGGAACGGAGCAACATAGGGTGGGTGGGAAGGACAGGAGAGACGGGACGAGCACGGGAGGGACGGCGAGCCCAAACGTGAGACGGAGGTGTAGGGTCAGGGGACAGCGGAGGAGACCTAGGAGGGGAACGAGGAGGAAGACGGGCCGAAGACGAGTCTGGCGGCGGGAACACAGGACCGTAGACAGGAAGGTCAGCAGGCGGTGGGGGAGACACCGTCGCTCGGTCCGGGGAGGGAAGGCCAAGCAGGCGGAGAGCGGAGACCGGTGGCGACGATGGCTGGGCCGGAACTCTCGGACCAGCAGAGGCAGAACGACCGTCGGCAGCACACTCAACAGCAGCACCCCCAGAACCAACACCCCCAGAGCGAGAACCCCCTCCAACACCAGCGGCACCCCCAGAAGCCGCAGGACGAACACCCTCCTCCACACCAGCACCCCCAGTGAATTACGTAAATTCGCAGGGAGGAAGGGCGGGGAGCGACACAGGGAGACCTAAGACAAGGCCGTGCTGGGACATGTGACGCAGACGAGGGAGAGCATTGTGACCTAAGCGGTGGTGCCAGAGAAGGGACGGGTGAGTGAGGGAACGACACAAGCAAGCTGCAGCAACCTGGGAGGACGCACCAACCGGAGGGGAAGCGGTGTCTAGGGTAAACAGACCGGACACCGGGTCTCGGGGGAACGTCGCAAGGGGGGAACCTGAGACAGCCTCAGAACAGACAGCGAACCGCTCGTGCCCAGGGAACGTGGTGGTGACGCCGAGGTCCTAGAGACAGCCGACACCAACCAGGTTCCTCGAGAATAAGGGAACGTGGAGACCTGTAAGGGAGCCCGAGGGAACTGCTGGACAGGGAAGGGACGTAGAACTGCGAGCGACGACAGGACCCGCAGAGGGGTCAGCGAGAGAGACGACAGCTGGCGTAGCAAGCGGCGTGAGCGCGGAACGGTCGCGGAAGAAGTAGGCACAAGCACCGGAGTCGAGAGTGAAGGACAGCACCGCAGTGGCGGGGGCAAAGAACGGAGCCGGTGAAGAGACGAGGCTAGACAAACTAGGCAGTCCTACGCCTGACGCAGCAGGGGAGGCTAGGCTACACAACGGTGCAACACCTAAACTAGAGAACACAGGGTAATAAGATCCAGCAACACTAACAACGTCAGAATACAAGGCATGCAAAGCAGCACCTATCTCATCCATGTCTAACTCAAAGATCGGCACGCCTTGATGGAGCAGGCTGTGCCAGTCAGGGAGGTCCGGGGCCGGGCCAAAGTGACGACGAAACAGATCGTCCAGGCGGCGGAAACAGCGGGCAGTCGGGTGCGGGCGGCGGCACAGAGTGCCGCGAAGGGGCCCGGTCTGAAGCTGGTACTGACAGGTCACAGCACCGGAGCCGCTGGTAGACGCCAAGCTGCGCGGGCCGCCACCACTGCCACCACCTCCTGAGGTGCCGGGCCAACCAGGGGGGAGGCGAGCCCACTGCTGCGGGGGCTGCGGCTGGGACGGCGGCTGCTGCTGGGACGGCGGCTGCGGCGCGGGCTGCTCCTGCTACGGCTAGTGCTGCTGCTCCTGACCACCAATGCTAGTCCCCCCAGACGGACTACTCTCACGACCACCAACACCACTACCTGCGCCACCACCCCTACCACCCTGGCGACCACAGCCACCGCGGCGCGAGCGCTGCTACGGGTGGACCGCAGCAGCCGTCTTAGTGAGGGGGGTTGCCGTGGCGACCGCAGCCGAAACGTCAGTGAACGTGCACTGGGAGGGGGCACAGCCGTGAAAGATAGAGACTGCCGGCGCACCGCTCGACTGAGCGATAGTGCGCTGGCGAGTCTCGATCTCGGTGAGGGTGTCGACAAAGGCAGTGAGAGTGAGGTCAGCCGCGTGCAGGCTAAGGAAGTGATCGCGAGCACTAGCGAGGCAGTCTGGCAGGCGCATGGCGATAAAATAGAGCGTCATGCAGAAAGGGGGGGGGAGCGCAGTGAGCTGGGCAGCAGTGCTGGCAGTGCGATAGCGGGTCTCTAGGGCACGCAGGTGAGTGGCAAAGTCTGCGACGGTAGGGAAAGCTGCAAGGTCTGGAAAGAGCATAGGGAAGAGCAGGCGACCAGCAGAAGCAGACGCGGGTGTGGAATAGCGGGCAATAACAGCGTCTAAGTAAGCTTTGGCCGTCTCAATAGTAGCAAAACGCGAGCGCTCAGAGACAGGGAGGGCGTGGCTAATGGCAACCTGAGCGACTGCATCGCGGGAGTCCCAGACCGCACGGGCATGCGCAGCAGTAGAAAAGGTCTCACGGTCATCAGAGGAGGGATCAGCAGGGAGGGGAGCAGGTGCGGGGGGGCGGGGGAGCAAGCCGTCGACATGGACAACCAAAGAGTAGCCATCCTGGCGCTGACCTGTAAGGTGGCGGCGGAGATCGGAGAGCCAGGCGGCGAAGTCAACCGCATGGCCCTCGGCGTCCAGTCGGAGCACGAAGTCCGCCATCGTGCAGGGTCAGCGGCACAGCTCCACAGGAACACAGTGACGCAGGAACACAGCGACAGCCCCCTCCAGTACGGCGGCCGCGAAGCGCCTCTGCACAGGCGAGCAGAGGAGACGGAGCCCGAGGCGGCACAGCAGGACGAGCCGGGGCGAAGGGGCCAGGCAGGTGCGGTGGGGCCAGGCAGGTGCTGGCGGGGCCAGGCAGGCGCGGCGGGGCCAGGCAGGCGTGGCGGGGCCAGGCAGGCGCGGCGGGGCCAGGCAGGGGCGGCGGGGCCAGGAGGCGCGGCAAGGCCAGGCAGGCGCGACGGGCCAGGCAGGGGCGGCGGGGCCAGGAGGCGCGGCAGGGCCAGGCAGGCGCGGCGGGGCCAGGCAGCGCGGCGGGGCCAGGCAGGCGCGGCGGGGCCAGGCAGGCGCGGCGGGGCCAGGAGGCGCGGCAGGGCGAGGTAGGCGCGGCGGGGCCAGGAGGCACGGCAGGGCCAGGCAGGCGCGGCGGGGCCAGGCAGGCGCGGCGGGGCCAGGTAGGCGCGACGGGGCCAGGCAGGCGCGGCGGGGCCAGGCAGGGGCGGCGGGGCCAGGCAGGCGCGGCGGGGCCAGGCAGGCGCGACGAGGCCAGGCAGGCGCGGATGGGCCAGGCAGGGGCGGCGGGGCCAGGAGGTGCGACAGGGTCAGGCAGGCGCGACGGGGCCAGGTAGCGCGGTGGGGCCAGGCAGGCGCGGCGGGTGCTAGGTGGCACGAGGGGCCCAGGAGCGGCGCGACGGGCTAGGAAGCGCTACAGGGGCCCAGGAGGGGCGCGACGGGCTAGTAGGCACACGGGGCCCAGGAGAGGTGCGACGGGGCCTAGGAGGCACGAGGGGCCCAGGAGGGGCACGACGGGCTAGGAGGCGCGGCAGGGGCCCAGGAGGGGCGCGACGGGCTAGGGGGCACGACAGGGGCCCAGGAGGGGCGCGACAGGTTAGGAGGCGCGACGGGGGCCCAGGAGGGGCGCGACAGGGCCTAGGAGGCGCGGCAGGGGCCCAGGAGAGGCGTGACGGGCTAGGAGGCGTGATAAGGGCCCAGGAGGGGCGCGACGGGGCCTAGGTGGGGGCGGCGCGATGGGGCCTAGGTGAAAGCGCGACGGGGCCTAGGAGGCACGGGCGGAAGCGGTAGGTGGGGGGGGGGGGGTCGTGTCAAACATGTTTAGTTATCATGCTTGTATAGACTGTATAGGGTCATCTTCTAGAGAGTACAACAGTTAGGTATATGTTTGTGTACTCTCTCTCTCTATTCATCAATTTCACTGTTTGATATGGTATCACGCGTAGGTAGGATCCCCCCCCCCCCCCCCCCCCCCCCTCACGCTTCCGCTCGCCCCCTAGCTGGGCCCCGTCGTGCTCCTAGCCCCGTCGCGACCCTCCCTAGCCCCGTCGCGACCCTCCCTAGCCCCGTCGCGCCCCTTCCTGGGCCCCGTTGCGCCCCTTTCTGGGCCCCGTCGCGCTCCTCCCAGGCCTCGTAGCGCCCCTCCTGGGCCCCATTGCGCTCCTCCCAGGCCCCGTCGCGCCCCTTCCAGGGCTTCGTAGCGCCCCTCCAGGCCCCGTCGCGCCCCTTTCAGGGCTTCGTAGCGCCCCTCCAGGCCCCGTCGCGCCCCTTTCAGGGCTTCGTAGCGCCCCTCCAGGCCCCGTCGCGCCCCTTCCAGGGCCTGGTAGCGCCCCTCCAGGGCCCCGTCGCGCTCCTCCCAGGCCCCGTAGCGCCCCTCCTGGGCCCCATTGCGCTCCTTCCAGGCCCCGTCGCGCCCCTCCCTAGCCCAGTCGCGCTCCTCCCAGGCCCCGTAGCGCCCCTCCTGGGCCCCATTGCGCTCCCCCCAGGCCCCGTCGCGCCCCTACCTGGGCTTGGTAACGCCCCTCCAGGCCCCGTCGCGCCCCTACCCATGTCCGCCCTCCGTCTGCTCGGCCTTCCGTCTCCTGCCCCTGCGCCTGTTCCTCTCCTGCCGTCTCCCCCTCTTCCCGTCTACGGCCCCGTGTTCCCTCTGCCAGACTCGTCCCCGGCTCGTCTTCCCCCTCGTTCCCCTCCTGTGTCCCCTCCTCTGTCTCCTGACCCGACGCCGCCCTCACACGTCTGGTCTCGCCGCCCCTCTCGTGCTCGTCCTGTCTCCCCTGTCCCGCGCTCTCACCCTATGTTGCTCCGTTCCCACGCGTCTCGACCTCCCCTCCTCCCGTCTCCTCCTCCGTCTTCTCTTGTCGTTGCGTCTCCTCCTCTGTCCGACTCCTTTCGTGCCGCTCGTCCTCTTGTTCCTCGGGTCCTTGCCTCTCTCGTTACCGACCCGTCTGTTCCCGTGTCGAGTCTTGACGCCCTCGTCGCTGCGGTCGCTGACTTCGCCTCTACCCGCCGCCTTGACTACGCCACCGCTCTGGTCTCTCACCCTGCCTGTCCTCCGTCTGTCGGGGGTGCTCCTGCCCTCGGCAGTGACGTCCTGGAGGACCGCCAGTTTGAGCTTGCTTTCCTCTCCGAGGCTGCTCCCCATCTCTGTTCCATGCTGCTAGTCCCTGAGGGTGACCCAGACGCTTTCGACATCCCGACCCCTCGTACTTACGCTGAGGCGGTTTCGGGACCCTGGGCCTCTCAGTGGATAGCTGCCATGGAGCAGGAGATGGCATCTTGGAGATCCACCGGCACCTTCGTCGACGCAGTTCCCCCACCTGGGGTGAACGTGGTCGATGGCCGTTGGCTCTTCAAGGTGAAGCGCCCTCCTGGAGAGCCGCCTGTGTTCAAGGCGCGCTACGTGGCTAGAGGCTTCAGTCAGCGCGAGGGGGTGGACTTCTTTCAGACTTTCGCTCCTACCCCGAAGATGACTACTCTTCGGGTGCTGCTACACGTAGCGGCTCAGCGTGACTACGAGCTTCACTCCCTCGACTTCTCCACTGCCTTTCTTCAGGGCAGCCTTCACGAGCAGGTCTACCTGCGTCGCCCTCAGGGCTTTACTGGCACCTTCCCCCCTGGGACCCAGTGGCTTCTGCGGCGCCCAGTCTACGGCCTGCGCCAGGCGCCTCGTGAGTGGCACGACACTTTGCGTGCTACCCTTGCTGACCTGCAGTTCTTTCCGTCCTCTGCAGACCCCTCGCTCTTCGTTCGTGCTGGCTCGACTCCGTTCTACATCCTCGTCTACGTAGACGACCTGGTCTTTGCCACTGCTGACAGGGACGCACTGGCCTCCGTGAAGGCAGAGCTGCTGAAGAGACACACCTGCACTGACCTTGGAGAGCTGCGCCGTTACCTTGGCTTGCAGATCTCCAGGGACAGAGCCGCGCGCACCATCACCCTGACTCAGTCACACTTGGTGCGCCAGGTCCTTCAGAGGTTCGGCCTTCAGTTCTCCTCCGCACAGCCCACCCCTCTTCCTCTGGACCACAGACTCTCCGCTCCAGTTCCTGAAGAGTCGGTAGATCCCAGTGGTCCTTACGCTGAGCTAGTGGGTTGCCTCATGTACCTGATGACTTGCACTCGCCCAGATCTCGCATACCCTCTCAGCATCCTGGCTCGTTTCGTGGCCACAGGCAGGCACCGACCTCAGCACTGGTCTGCCGCTAAGAGGGTTTTGCGTTATCTTGCAAGTACATCAGGCATGGGGTTAGTGCTAGGCGGACGCAGGCCAGTGGTCCTTACTGGACACACAGACGCTTCTTGGGCAGACGACGCCGAGACGCTCAGGTCTTCCCAGGGCTACTGCTTTAGCCTTGGTTCAGGTGCTGTCTCGTGGAGAGCTACCCGCTCTTCGTCTGTTGCCCAGTCCAGCTGTGAGGCCGAGATCTACGCCGGTGCCATGGCGGCACAGGAGCTCCGCTGGCTGACCTTCTTGCTCACTGACTTAGGTGAGCGGCCTAGCTCTGCCCCGGTCCTGTACGCTGACAACAGGGCCATGATCCTCCTGTGTCAGGAGCCTCGACTTGAGGGCAGAGCGAAGCACATCCAGCTGCGGTACTTCCTCCTGCGTGAGCTACAGCAGCGTCGCCAGGCTCGCGTAGTACACTTAGCCTCCGGTGCCAACACAGCTGATATCTTTACGAAGGCGCTTGCGCCTAAAGATCATCAGCGGCACTGTGTGCAGCTTGGTCTGGTTCCTGTAGTCTCTCACTTACTCGGGCCTTGACTCTGTACTGTCCTATATATCTGTGTGTACACTCAGACTGGACTTGTGTCCTCTTACAGTGGTTGGACTAGTAGTGCCGCCCTGTACTAGTTCTTGCCTTGCCTGTACTCCTTCTGACTGGTCTTTTAGACCCTTGTCTCAGAGGCTGGACTAGTAGTGCCACCCTGAGCTGCTTGTCTAGAACATTCCCCTATGCAGTCCAGGGGGTGTGTCAAACATGTTTAGTTATCATGCTTGTATAGACTGTATAGGGTCATCTTCTAGAGAGTACAACAGTTAGGTATATGTTTGTGTACTCTCTCTCTCTATTCATCAATTTCACTGTTTGATAGGTCGAACCTACGGGTGATACCACGTCGAGAAGAAAACTGAACAAGTGTTGAATAGAGAGAGAGAGCAAGGGTATATGCCTAAGAGTGTTGTACCCTCTAAGAGGTGACCCTATGCAGTCTATACAAATGAGTTATACATATATTTGACAAAAACACCCCTACAACAATTTAGGTTGCAGCTGCAATTGGCTTAGTGATATCAACGTTTTAGCTTTACTTCCACTCCGTAAGATCCTGTTGTTGAAATTTACAAGCGGTCGATTGTTATCCCGTTGGTGGGCCTGTGTAGCTTCAATAGTTCATGTGACTCTGCAAGATGGAAAACTGGATTAGGTAATGGTTTGAAGGGAGGTATGCATAGAATACCTCTGTGACATGCCATTTCGTTCACACTAAGATTTCACAAATCCTCCTCAGGATTGCTTCACCAAGACATGAAGCAATGATAATAACTGTAAGTCGTCTAACCTGAAACCTTGAGCACAGCTGCAGCATCGGTTGATGAAAGCCTTTTGCTGCAATATCCTTCCCATGGTTCGGAGGAACCCTCCTGGCTCTCCGCAGCTGCATCTTCCATAGCAACATATAACGAATGCAGGTAAACTGCAAGCTTCCGAGCTGCTTCCCGTCCCTCTGGGATTTGGTCCTTCATCTGAGCTGCAGCAATCTTTAGAAGCACATCTAGGCCAATGGCCTTGACCTGGTCAGTGTTCTGTAACACAACATGGAGAGCGGGATGTAAGTTGACTTTGATAGATATGAACGGAACGGAAATCAGACAGGGAGCACAGTCACTGTCTCACCAGTCGAACTGCAGCTTGGTAGGCGTAAATCATGGCCTTGGACCGGACTCTCGGACTCTTGTGAGCGATGGATGGCTGGAGTGCTTTAAAGGTGACTTCCGGATTGAGAGTTGAAGTCATCGTGGAAAGCGCACGGTCGACCGCTTCAACCATAAACTTATTATCTTGTGAGGCTTGGATAAGCAGCGGTTGCATCTGTGAAACACATATCGTTCAGTTAACAGACCGTAATAGGGATCAAGACTAAGATGATTACCTCGAGAATAACGTACCAAGGATTCAAGCGAGCCTTCCATGCACGTCGTGTTGAATCTAAACAGGTCCTCAAAGGTCATCCACAAAGTCTTCCTAAGGACGCTCCTAGGGTTCTTCAGGGACTTCACCATTGGATCAAAATAGCTCTCACTGCAGACGTCGACACGTCAAATGAGATAAATTTTCATGACGAGCTCCAGAAAAGATCGGGAAAAACGAGAGAAACGAAAGAAATGGAAGAGATTCTTCGAATTGCTTACAGCCTGCCAGTAAGGTGCTCGCTGTTAAACTTCGAAATCCTCCGGAGTTCAATGAGCCCTTCGCAGACGACGAACCAGTCTTTGGAGTCAAGCTTTGTCGCAAGACCCTGCAAGCGTGAAACGTATTACCAATAAATACATATTCGACATTCAAACCAACACTCAATGCTGATAGAGTCCTTGCTAACTTACGGAGAGGACACCGTCTAAATCTTCTACAGGCTGAAGCTCCTCAGTTGGTACATACTGAACCTCGACAGTTGGCCCAACCTCTTCAGCCATAGCGTCTACCGAAGGCAAACGATTATACTGCTGACGTGAACGCAAGAAGACAAGTGACCAGATGCGAACGTGGAACACGAGAGTTCACTATGACTGTTTGTATCTGACGTACAACGATACATTTGTTCCTGGCTGGGATCCATATGTTCCCAGGGTGCCAGACATCTACCATCTCCGAGCTTGGTTGGATTGGATGGATGACCCCCCAGTTCCATTTTGGGGCAGTTCCGCCCTGCTGTGGTTCATCATCCTCCCTTATGCCGACACTGCAACAATCACCACTTGATTGGCAGGCGCCTCGACTCTCTGACACCCGCGCCCTCCCGTAACTTCGATACAAGCCTGCTTCATGCTACACACCTATAGGTTGTTATGAATGAACAAGCAGAGTAGCGCGGAAATGAATAACGAAGTGTTCAATCACTGAATGACGATACAAGGAATGGCAAGCCAAGATATAGGAACACCAGAGCTAGTCTAACCATGAGATGGGAAGGTTCGGGAAAGGGATTGAAGGGTCTGGAAGTGACGAAGAGAGGCCCGGAGAACTCCAAAGGTCGAACTAGAAGGTATGGAGAAGCCGAGGCGATTCCGTCTGAAAGGTCCGGAACTGTCCCGAGGCTTCGAGCGATGTCCGATGTGTCAGGTACAAAGGGTCGCAACGGTCTCACGTGGAACTTGTTGTGAAAACGCCAATCATCAGGTAGGCGTAACTGGGCGGTCACCGGCGTCACCATCTTCATGATCTTGAATGGGCCACAGAAACGTGGTCGTAATTTCGTCGGTACTGGCAGTCGTAAATTCTTGGTGTCCAAAAGGACTAGTTGCCCTGCTGCCATCGTAATATCCCGTCGATGGAAATCCGCATACCGTCGGGCAGTAGCGTTCGCCTTGCGAATAAGTTCGACAGCTTTATCCCGGGCAGTTTGTAATTCTTCGACGAATTGCTGCGACCGTGGTACTTGACTCTCGACATTGGTGGACATAGGTACTGTGGGGTCCATCCCATAATTGAGGTAAAACGTGGAGTGATTAGTCGTGACTGAGGGCGCGTTGTTGTAGGAGAATTCCAACATCGGAAGCGCGTCCTCCCATTTGTTTCGGTCGGGGCAGTTTGTCCGAATCAGCTGCTCCATCGTTTGGTTTGTCCTTTCCGTCTGGCCGTCCGTTTGGGGATGATAAGTGGATGAGAACTGCAGGCGCAAACCGTACCGAGCCCACGTGTCCTGCCAAAATTTCGAAGTGAACTTCGGGTCTCGATCGCTAATGATTGCCGCTGGTATCCCGTGTAGATGAACAACGGCCGAGATGAATAGTCGCGCAGTTTCTTCGGCTGTGATGGTTGTACGACATGGTGCGAAATGCGCCATTTTCGTCAATCGATCGACGACAACCAATACTGCGTCGTTTCCACTGGATCCGGCCGGTAGAGCTGTAACGAAATCCATCGTCACGTGTTGCCATGGGCGTTGAGGTGGCTCGAGGGGCTGCAAGAATCCTGTCGGTCGCTGATGTGATGATTTCATTCGCTGGCAGATCGGACACGCGGCCACGTAACGATCCACGTCCGTCACCATATCTGGCCCCGAAATGTCCCGATAAATTTGAATTGTGGACTTCTTGAATTAGTAATTCGCGAAGTAGACGATAACTTGGGACCCAAATTCGATCCTTTCCGCTTCGTAAGTAATAGACACCTTTCCGTGTAGTGATTGGGAGATGGTTCATTTACGAAGAAGGGGTCAGTCAAATACCCGTGGACAAATAGTCCACTCAGTAGCGGGTTGCTCTGGGTGACTAGTACTGCTGCGAGTTGGGCAGACGGTCTGGAGAGGGCTTCAGCAATATTATTGGTGCCCTTTTTGTACGTGATCTTGTACGTGAAGTTGGACTCCATATAGTCCAGCCATCGTATCTGCCGCGGGTTGAGATTCGACTGCGCTCTCATGTAATGTAGAGATTTGTGATTGGTTCGCACCATCACGTCTGCTCCAATGAGGTAGCACCTCCAGATTTTGAACGCGTGGACAATCGCCAGCATCTCCTTGTCGTGTACCGGATAGTTGCGCACAGCAGATTGCATTTTCCGAGACTCGTACGCGATTGGTTGAAGACCATTGCCGAAATATTGCATGAGCACTGCTCCGATGGTGATGTCACTTGCGTCGGTGATGACTTCGAAGGGCCGTTCCGGGTCAACGATGCGAAGTACCGGTGGCGACATTAAAAGATGTTTTAATGCCTCGAACGCAGCTTGCTGGTTCCCCCCCCAGTCGTAATATATCCCCTTCTGTAGTAGGTCGGTTAGAGGTCCAGGTAACCCCACCATGTTGGGTATAAACCGGCGCACGTAATTCACAAAGCCCAGAAATGATTGCAGCTGCTGCAGATTTGTTGGCGGTTTCCACTCCTGAATAGCCCAGAGTTTTCTCGGGTCTATTTGAATCCCCTCCGTGGATATTACGTGCCCTAGGAACTCCATTTCTTGTTTTAAAAACTCGCTCTTGGAGCCCTTGGTGATGAGACGATGCTGCTGCTGCCGCTGAAAAACCGCTTCCAAGTCCTTTAAATGTTGCTCCCAGGTCTTGCTGTAAATCAGGATGTCGTCCAGGTAAATTATCACACATTTGTCGAGTAGATCGCAGAACACCCCGTTCATGGTGAGTTGGAATGTCGAGGGGGCGTTCGTTAATCCAAACGGCATCACCGTGTATTCGTAACTCCCGTAGCGAGTACGAAACGCGGTCTTATGACAGTCATCAGCGAACACTTGAATTTGATGGTAACCACCACGAAGGTTGATTTTCAAAAAGTAGCGAGCTCCGTGAAGGTTGTCAATCAACTCTTCCGTGCGTGGGATTGGGTAGCGCGATTTTATCGTTACCCGATTGAGGGCACGATAGTCCGTACACATGCGAAGTCCGCCGTCCTTCTTTGGGGTGAACAGGATCGGTGCTGCGAACGGGGACGTGCTCGGCCGAAAAAACCCTTCTGCCAGCAGGTAGTCCAATTGGTTCCATAATTCGTGTAGCTCCGGCTGATTCAGGTGCCATTGGGTTCGTACAGTAGGCTGCGCGCCGGGCTCCAGCTCGATTTTGTGGTCCTGGGGTCGTTCGAGTAGCAGTCCACGTGGCAAATCGTCTGGGAAAATCTCAGGATAGTCCCGAAGATTTTTGCCAAGTCATCTAGGACCGAAGCATAGAGTTTGTTGATGTCGGTCGCCTCGTT